>JAPMOQ010007295.1:665172-696358 GCA_026543055.1 Argiope trifasciata | reverse complement strand
ATATATATATATATATATATATATATATATATACACACACTGAAAAATTGAGAATATAAATTAAGTTACATTAAAGCACAGGAAATTACAAAAAGTTAAATAACAATTTATTAGATAATAATAAGATAAATTCGTTTCACTTAAAGGCTAAAAATTGATGGCCTAACACAAATTAAGTTTTGGTAAAGGAAGGTTTGCAAAAAATTGCAATGATTTTCTTAGTAGATCCATCATAAGAGAAATTAAAAATAAATTTGGAAAAGATGGTTAAAGTCCAACATATTTTAATACAATTAATGTTCAAAAACTACACGGCTGTAGCATGGAGATTCAAATGAAAAAGAAATTTGAGCTTTATGAGTGCTATTCGGAGAAATGCAAACAACAGAAGTTTCAAAGATAATTAGTCTGTAATGTGACTTGTATTGTTAGAACTTTCCCTTTTGGTGACTTTCAAGAATAAAATTTATGGTACAAAAGCTACAATTGTTGATTGATTGAAGACAATTATAAAAGGGCAAATCGCTGAAATTCCAAAATGAAATATTTTTTAATGCATAAGATTCCTTAACATCGTAATCATCAATTCAAAATTATGAAGGAAGAACAATAAATTTATAATAATGTAATTTACTATAAATGTTACTAAATATCTTACGATTACTACCCTAACACTTTATAAGTAATTAAAATGAGCTTATTCTTTTTTTTTTCTTCTGATATCTTATAGTACAAAAAAAAAAAAAAAAAAACCACCCCTCAAAATTCAAAAGTTTAGTTTTACCCTATTCTTTTCACACATAGTGATTATATATATTTTATCATCAATTATTTCTTACAAATTTTCATTCCTAATTTTAAAAAGTTGTATCTATTATAATGTACAACACATTATTATGCTACAAGATTTTTAGTACAGCTTTATATTTGCATACATAGAATAAAACTGAACAGGGTATTAAAAAAATTTTAGGGAAAAAGGTTAGCAAAAATAAACACATAAAATCGTTTTATGTATATATTGTAATATACTCAAAATGAGCAAGATTTCAAACTTATTCAAAATGCTATACATTTAAAATACAATAGAAACGATATAAATTATTTAAATAAATTCTAGGATATGATCTATTCCAATAAAATGATGCACAACATTTTATTCTTTTAATTATAGATTGAAATGAAAAAAAATCAAACAAAAATAAATTGGAACTATTTCTTCTTGCACTTGCAATTTTATAAGAACAATTAAGAAATTTACAAAGGTAAATACATAAAATTATATCATTAAACTAGAGGCAGAGAGCACAATTAAAAGTTTGTCATTTAATTAAATGACATTTGACTCATTTATTAATTAGACAGAAAATAATATACATCATAATAATATACAGAATAAAATATTATATAATACACTTAAACTAATAAATACAAAATATTTTCAGTAACGTGAAAATTTCAATTGATTTAGGTATAACAAAGTTATATTTTATACTTACCTTCGTGTATTCTGACTGTGTGATCGCCGTAATCGGTTGCTTTGTGAACCTTTTCTGGTTTCCATTTCAAATTTTAACTGCATTATTCGTTCCCTAACTTCAATGTCTTCAGAAATTTCTGTACAAACAACAAATGAAAACAATTAATAAATGTCTGAAAGAAAAATATTCTATTATTTCGAAATTATAAATAAAAAATAACAATTTACCATAAGGAGTTTCACCATTTTTTGTTTTTGCATTAATGTCAGCTCCAGCTTGAACCAGCATTTCAATGGCATCAGGCTGCGAAGGAAATGTATAATATTATTCCATAAAATTATTATTTATAAACATTTTCTTGAAGCAGTTAATGATTTGCAAAATAATACGAATAAAACATTTAATGATTATAACCCAATTAGCACAAAGTGCCCCAAAACATTTTAATAATACAATTCTGCTGGCACTTGTAATTTTATAAGACCGTTTAAGAAATTTATAAAGGTAATAGGTTTTCAGCCAGCCTTCAGAATGTCGAGAAACATCGCTCAAATGTCTTACAATATCTTGTGTAAATAATGAATGAAGCTGCTATAATAATGATAATAAATTATTACATTAATATTAGCAGTTTTAATGTTAATATGATGCATTAATATTAAAAATCTTCATGAAAGCATATCTTTACAGTAAAAGTGTAATATAAGTTTAAGAAAATCAAAGCAAATAATAGTGATTATGTTTATTATAAACAAAACAAAAAAAATCAATTAAATTAAAAAAAAAAAATTGGGGATTTCCAAATTGTTACAATACATGAAAAAGTCTATTTCTGATCATAATTAGTTGTTAGATTGTTAAGATAATATTTCATCACTTAGAGAAGAACACATTGTATCTCAAATAATTAAAAAAAAAAAAAAAAAATCGAAGATGTATAACACAAGAAACTATATGCTTCGATTTGAAAGTAAAATGTTTTATGAACACAAAAATGACGTTGAATCGGGAAATAAAATTAAAAACAAGAAATTAAATTTTACTCACATGACCCCAACAAGCAGCTGCATGTATGGGTTGCCATTGATCATCATCATGCACATCTACAGTAACGTGATGGCTCAGAAGAAATTCTAACACAGACAAATATCCATTTGCAGCAGCTATATGGAGCTAGATAAAGATATGAAAAAATAAAATTCTCAAATAAAGAAAATAAAAATATACATCACATTCCAGAAAAGTTAATTATTCTTCACTAAATATGTCCGTTTGAAATAAAAATATTTTTATATTTTACTGAATTGTAAAAAATGAAAGAAAAAATTGCAAACATGTTTCAATTATTTAGCATTTTTGAAGAACATTATTGAAGGAATATGAAATGAAAAGGAGACTAATGTGGTATTGAAGCTATTTTTGAAGAACATTACTGAAGGAATATGAAAAGAAAAGGAGACTAATGTGGTATTGAAGCTATTTTTGAAGAACATTACTGAAGGAATATGAAAAGAAAAGGAGACTAATGTGGTATTGAAGCTATTTAACAACAATGCTAAGTAAAAATGTTTTTAAAATCACAAATTAAATATTACATTTTTTACTTAATTGTGCAATAGGTAAGAAAATTTAATAAATATGCTGTTTACAGTAACATTTATTAGAATAAGTGTGCACAATGTAGCAAAAGTAAGTATATTAGAACTCAAAGAGACAATGCAAAAAAAAAAAAAAGCAAGGGTGGAAAAAAAAAATATGCATCTGCAAGTTCAATTCTTTAGATCTAAGAGCTAATTTTTATCAATCAATAAGCATTTTGAAAAAAACAAAACAAATGAATGGTCAAGTTTTGTAATTGCTATTTAGTAGCGCACACCCTTAAAGTACAAAATAAAAATGTGCAAATATGAATAAAGAGAATTAGGCATATTTTAAAGTTTATTTGCAAATTAATCAATATCAGATTATTACATGAAACATTTGTATTAAAAAAATAAATCAGTCGCCAAAGTTATTTATTATTATCGATTCCTCACCTAAAATGGTAAATAGTACAAACATGTAATTATCTAAATTGACGTACTTATTAAGAGTTTTTGGACGCTTGGTACGATTTCGCATAATTGATGAGAAATCCAATCTTATTTGCAAACTTACCATTTATATTAAACATTTTTTAAATGCATGCACGTAATTTTAGATTTATGAAATTGCCGTGTATAATAATGCAACACAAACATAATTTCAAAATGAATATTGTGAAAAATAATTATATTCAAAAAATATTACAGGAAAATTAAAAAAACTTGAATAACAGAAATTAATTCTGAATTATAAAATTTCTGCTTTAAAATTGATTGTAATTAACTTCATTTCTGGAACACGGGTTCATATGTAATGGTCGGGCCAAGAAGTTAGAGAACTAGGCGAGTGAACAAAGACTGGCGCTTCTGAGGAACCTGCAAAGTCGATTGGTTTTCTAAAGGCCTTATCACGCGGCAAAATATCCTCGGCACTTACCGTCAGCAAATGACAATGAAAGTGACGTCACTTCAAAGTTTCACATGATTGGTTAAATTTCGTTTGCGGACAATACTTCCGACGACATTTTCGAGCTGGTAAGAAAAAGTTGTCGATTATGAAACTTGCTTGACCGGTTTTGAGGGTAGAAACGAAAAAGTGCTGACGAAATTTCACCGAGTGATAAGGCCTTAAAAGACAAATGCAGCCAGTTTTTTAAAAATAATAATAATTTCGAATACAAATACATTTAAATAATGTGATGCATTTTGTAGTAATTGGCTACTTCCAGTTTAGGACTGAGTTTGACTACGTTGTAAATACCTAGTGCCGACTACGTAGTTTGGAAAGCGCCGTTAACAAGTTGAGTGCCACGGCAATTTTCAGAAATCTTTCCTAAAATGACACTAACTAATTTGAACTAATTTTTATAATTATATTTTTTGTTCGTTTTTTAATAATTTTTCTGTTCATGCAAGCCATCATAGATTTTTTTGTTCTTTTCCCAGAAGTTATATATCGATATTAGCACTGTTGTACTACGAATTTATTCGTAGCTGCACATAAATGGCAAGTAAGCACAGTACGAGATAACTGGTACTAGGCGTTCTAGAAAAGAACGCAATCTACGAGTTATCTCGTAGTTGCCAGTCAACTTGTTAACATAATGTGTATAAAAATAATTGTGGCTACATACTAAGTTCAACATCTTTACTGAAACAGCTTGTCTGAATGCAACCAAATTTTGAACATTTGTTGTTTAAGAAAGAGAAAGATTACTGTCAACTTTTCAGAGAGCAAAAATTTATCTTAACCATGCTTAAAATTAGTTTTTTAACATGCATAAAATTGAGTTTTAATCAATTACGCAAATAAAACAACTTTCCTTATATTTCAGTGTTTGTAAAAAAAATGGTTCAACTGATATCCTAATTGATATTAAAAAAAGATTTCAGACGATAAACGGTTTTTGTACAATATTCTAAATAAAAGTATTTTTTACATCAAAAATACTATAAATCTATTATAAATAATAAAAAAAGGATTTTAATCCAGAGCTACACCAGTTATATCAATAAGTTTCTTTTAAAAATGAGACATTATGTTTTTAAAAAATATATAATTCAGATAATATTTGCCAACCAACTGCAGACGGCTTCTTTTGTGTTTAAACTTAAGTATCACTTTAAAAGACAATATCGATTGCATTTATATATTTAATAATCAAAATATATCAAAGAGTTCTGCTTTACATAATCACAATATTTCTATATTTATAAAAAATTAATTTATTTGAATCATAGAAAAATACTTTGAAAGTTATGTTAGTTTTATAAATTATTGATTGTGACTGTAGAAACTTTATTTTTTAAATCTGAAAATAATAAAAGTAAAAATCACTTGAGATCTAGTGTCAGTTAAGAATAATATATCAATTAATGTTTACTACAAAGGATCCGAATTTCTTACAAAATATATAAATAAAAACAAATATTATATAATCTTATTCTAACAATTCACATATATATATACTTTATAAATTTATGAAGAAATCATTTTAATTACTTGATTTATCTGAAATTCTTTGGCTGAAATATCCTTTTCATAAAAATTAAGAATTTATTATTTTCATATATTTTTCAATAACAATAATTATATTTATTTATATAACAATATTTTTTTACAATAACAATTTGTGCAATGTAATAAATAAAAAAGTGATATTATTTTGATGTATGAAATTTATTTCAAGGTCAAAAACTTTTGCAAAAAGCTCTTTTTCTTCAAGCTAACTCTGAATATAGATTTCAAAAATGAATTTAAAATTGCAGAAAAAATAATTTATTCTAAACTAAAATGCACCCTATTTAAAAAATAATCTTTAACATAGAAAAATTGATTGACAAAATTCCTGATTGGTATTTCTTCTTAAAGCTTTAAAAACTGACGAAACTATTTTAAAATCAATATATTCTTCCTCTTTTTTAACAAGACGCACTTTATAAACAGAGACAGACACAAAAAGCTTTATATTTTAACAAAGGACATAAGACATATATTAATTATTTTAAGCAGTCAATTTAAAAACAAAATGAAAGATTGAATTCAAGAAAACAAAAACTTAAAAGAATATTTTTAAGTGAAAAAAAAAACCGATTATTTTTATTTGAGAGGTTTATGAGTTTTCAGAAACTATGCAGACATCTTATTGATCCATTGTGTATAACCAACAAAAGAATTGTGACGAAGTACATGTATCATCACTGGAAAAATACTTACAGGACTAGCACCATTCTCATCAACAAAGTCTAAGCTTTCGCCTTGTTCTACCAATTTTTTCAAGTCATTCAACATTCGAATTTCCGTTGCAGCTCGAGTTTGATCGATCATTTCTTGAGTGATACCTAACAATAGAGAGAAAAGTTAAAGTAAAGAAAGTAATAATTGAGAACAAAAACAAATATAACATACTTCAGCAATATCTTCAAATATGCTGCATGAAAACGACGAAATTGTTTAATTTTGTGAGCTTATGTCGCCGAAGACGGGAAACAAGAAAAGTGAATATTCCAAAGTTTGCCATTGTGTTAGCATAGATTCTAATTATCTAAATTTTTGTTATACTACTTATTTTACACTTCTAAAATTTTAGGTAATTTCTGTTGTGTTTCTACAGCGAATATCTTAAGTTACAGGAAATGCACAAAATAAATATTTGTCCAAATAAAAACTCAAATGTTTCATTATGTTGTAACTTTTTTTAACATCAAGAATTTCTTAAACTTTTATTTTTTGCTAAAGCTTTGGTTATATTCAATATCAGATAAAAAGAGATTATTAATTTTTATATGTTTTTCATTAAAAAAATTATCCACCAATATATTGTTAAAACGAAGACCAATTATAAAGCTGCAATCAAATTGAATATATTTTTATGTTAAAATTTGGATAAGATATGACTTAATTGATTCTTTCTTTGTAACTGCATTCACGGCGTGCGACTGTAAATATATACTGTTTTTACTTTTATTCTTTTTTAACAGAAAATATTTCTGCTTTTTGAAAAGTTGTAGAATGCAACATATTTCAAAACAGAAGCAACAGTGTAGATGATATTCTTAACACATTAACGGCGGGAGTCGTAGTACTATTATGATTTGATCCGCGTTACCTAGCATACTTTCATCAAAATTCTTCGCCTTTAATGTGTTAAGTCAATGCAAATATTTATTCAAGAAAATAATCTAGTGGTTACACAAATTTTAAAGAATGAAGCAAAAGAATAAAAAAAAGTATTTAGAACAAAAACCTCTTTTGGCCATTTCATTTTCTATATAATCTAAAGTAGCATCATCATCACAAATATCATATGGCATGTTTCCATCAGCATTGACTGCTAATAAATCTGCTCCTCTGTTGTGGGAAAAAAAAAAAGTCATCAGAAATTGTTAGGCAGTGAAGATACAATAAAAGTCCAGAAAATTATGTCTCTTCATATGGAAAAAATCTCTTCACGTTTTCTTTTACAAATATTTATTGCTTTTAGTCATTGATCCAAATGAATTGAAGGAACTAACACTGAATAGAGTAGAATAATAAGGAATTTCACTCGTCTATTTTTTCCATAATATCATGGAAAAGGACACAACTATTTTCAACACAAAAGTAATCCCGCAGAGTATTTTTTTTTTTTTTTACAACTCTAATAAATGTCCAACTCTAAACTTTAATCAAAACATTTCTCTTCAATAATCTGAAAGTAAAATTAAACTAAGAAAAATGCGATTTTATTTTACACTTCTCAATTACCATCATCAAATTATTATTATTATTTTAAATTTTATTAGTTGAAGGGTTTCAGATTATCTATATTCATATTGTATCAATTCAAAATGAATACAAACAGAGACTTTAAGAATTAACGAATGGAATTTCTGTTAAACATATCAAATGATATTACTTGACAAATATGTTGTTCACACATAAATAATTAAGGTTTTATTTTAAACTCATTATATTAATCGCAACTTCAATGCAAAAAGTACATGAATTTTTTAAATTGCAATAAATAGTTATTCTTTTTCTTTCAATCGGTTATTTTCAAGATTCATCGATGTCCAAAATAAGCTCCAAATTTTTTGATAACTAAAAATTAAAAACCAAAATTTGAATTTGGAAATCAAATTTCTGAACTGGATGATTACAGTTACAAATTAATGAAATATTTATCATCAAAAATACTAATGTCTTTTCCCTCCCTTATAAGTAAGAATAAAGTTATCCATGTCTTATTTTTACTTCTAATAAGGGAAAAAAATCCACACGTTATCCATGTCTTCATAAAATAAGTGTTGTTTCAATTAAAATACTCTTTAGTTAAAACAATGTTAAGAATAGAAAAACAAATGAAATACACAGGATGCCCAATCTTTTAAATTATAGTGCAATAAATAATACTTACACTCCTAAGAGATAAACATAAACTTTTTACTCGAAAAATAGTTTTAATGATATATATAATTATTTTTAATATTATAATAAACGATTTTGGTTCGTCTAGGAAGATCTCTCAATTGAAGGACGGCGTCAGGCGAGGTGTTGGTTTGGCGGAGGAGGTTACATAAGCTGGTTTAAAATAATGAAATCCAAAGCTTCATATTTCATGTATTTTTAATTATAAAAAAAGAATAAAGTTTTTTTAAAAAAGGAAATGAATATGACTGAGCATTTAAAATATGACCAAGAGGACCAGGAGTCATATAAAAATGTAAGCTTTTTTTTTTCTTTCCGAAATTTATTTATAGATGCACATATTCTTTCTTTCATTTAAATCTTTTTATTAGTTTTATGCATATATGTCTATGTAAAAATTCATAAATTTGTTATAGGGCCACAATTTAATTTAAAATATAAAAAAATGAAATTAAAAAAGCATTTGTACAATGCTTATACTATATCTAAAACTTACTTCGAAATTAGGTATTTAACGATATGTAAGTGTCCACAAGTAGCTGCAGCGTGGAACGGTGTCCACTGCTCACTATCTTTGGCATTAACATTTGCTCCGAATTCGATAAGTAACTTCATCATTTCTTCACTATCATCAATACAGCACTAAAAATGCAGAAAATTAGATAACTTTTTTTTCTGTATCCAATATTATCAACATTATATTATTCATTCATAAACCAAAAAAAAAAAATGAAACAATAAGTTTGATTATAAAATAACATAATATTTCGGTTCTAAAATGTAATTGATTTTATTTAATATATTAAAATCATTCATCAGATTTAGTTTAATTAAGGCACTAAATACGATGATGAAAAGAAAAGCAATACATTTCCACAAGTACAGTTACTCTTACTAAAATAATAAAGTCTTAATAATATATATATTACCATATACGGCAGTGAAGTTGTTTAATACGAGATAAAGTATAATAAACAAATAAATAAGTAGTAAATAACAAAAAGTACCAAAAATAATTAATTTATTATCGATCAGAATTGAAAAAACAAAATCTTCGCCGCTCGGTTGTCTGTTGCAAGTTAATATCAAGATGCAAAACAAATTGATAATAAAATTTCCAGTAGAAAATAAAACATTAGTTTTAAAACAGTATTACAATAAATAAATAAATAACGTTGAGCGAATTTCATTGGTAAATAAACTCCGAAATTAATTTTATGGGGAAAAAATTACAAAACAATGAAATGAGGAAAAAAAAATTAGTATACTATAGGTGAATAAAGAAACACAATTTTTTTATTATTATGTCCGATAAGAATGCTAATAAAATAAACATAAAGAGACAAAAAGTAGAGTCATTTAAGAAGTACACTCCCTAAATTTTAAGGAACAACCAATTAAGTACAAAAATTGATCTATCTAATGATATAATGACTGAATATAATTCTTCAGTCATTCTAAATTAATATCTAAAAATAAGTGATAATTTAATGATTAAAATTTAAATGAACTCCAAGAACATGATACCTGATGCAGAGCTGTTAATCCATCTTCATTTGTAGAATCAGGAGAAACCTGGAGCATTAAAAGCCTCCTCACTGAAACAAAAAATATTCGAGATTGTAAAAAGAATTTCTTATCGACTTTTTGATACTAAAAAAATGTATTACACTATTATCACATATTCGAATCCCATCTCAGAGGCAATATAAAATTTTAAGCAACTGAAATTGTCAAATTTATTAAGATGTCACATTAGTGAAAAAATGTAAATGTTTAATAAATTTTAAAATTGCCATTTTTTTTTATCAAACTTAGTGAACGAGACATAACATACAAGATTTATTCACATGAGATGATAATGATTTATTAAGACGAGAGAATTTGTTGAAGCAGTTTAAATAAATGATGTAACAACATTATGTAAGAAAACACGACACAATTATATAAATTTATATTGTAGTCCAAAACTGTTACAAAGTAATTTATCCATCAGAAAATCGATAATCATAATTTGATAGCAGAAACATAACGTTTTTTTCACCCTTTTGTTTTTCATTTTTTCCTAAGATGTTCAAGCGATTCCAAAATAAAATTGGTGTGTGTATTCAACATGTGTTACGCGATCATGAATTACCTCAATATACATATTTTAAAAACTGGTAAAACAGAGAACCACTATTCTAACACAACTGGTTCCCTGGTTTTGTCAATTATTTTAAATTTTGTTCAAACACTGGTCCGATTTCGAAATTTCTTATATTATTTCAAAGCCCATTACTGAAAGATATGTCATTAAAGATCGTTTGTCTTTTACTGTTTTCCACTTTCTAGAGAAATATCAACACATTAAAATTACCTGATTAAATTTAAAATTACCTGAGAGTGAAATCCTTGACAGAATCACTCTACCGCAGTCACAACGGAGAATTAACCAAATTTTACCTACTCGTATTATATATATATATATATATGTGTGTGTGTGTGTGTGTGCGCGCGCAATGACAAAATTATTATTATTAATTTGATGGGCGGAACGATTGTAAGCAAATGCCAGTTTATGCTTAATGTTTCCATCTTTCATTTTCTTTTAATATTTGGAAAAAAAAAAATAGATACTCGAACTTTAACTGAAAAAGTTAATTATTTCGAATTCTATTATGTAATTTCCAATCTTTGAAGCACACAATAGCATTATCACATTTTCAGGGCGGTAGATGAAATTTTAACGTCTTAATTTATGGAGAAATGCAGCATTTCCGAGTTTTTATAAACCTAAGGGATAGAACGGAAAAAATTTCGCTGACAATTATTGATTTTAATACCCTCTTAATGCATTAAAAAATCTATATCCCTTTTTTTTTTTTACCAGCGGAAGTATTTCAGCACTCTTTTTCTTTCATCCGGTCATGAAAAATGAGCACTCCTTAAAACAAAAAAGGCAAGTGGTGGGGAAAATGCTTAATGTGCTCATATCTAAGAGATAATCCAATCGTTTTTCAGATACTACAGAGATCAAAGGAATGTTCCGATTTCTATAGAATCCCATATTTTCGAATATGCATATAAAATTTAAATTTTTATATGCAGTAGAAAGTTTTGATCACGTTTAAATACATGCAAGAAAGGCACGAGATCCACTTCAAAAAATTATCAAATGACTATTAGGATAGTGTTTACTTTAAAAAAAAACAAATAGTAAAACCAACAGATTAGCAAACAATGCTGTGATTGAAATATGTATTATCAAGGAAAATATAATGTAATATTAGCAGTAATTTACCAATAATAGCAAATAGATTGGAAGTAGGTTATATCGTTTAGAATAAAGTATAATAAAAAAAAGTGATAAAAAAATAATGGCAAGGGATTAAAACCATTAAGGTTACAAACAATTAGAATTATTTTAGGTTTTGATATTCAAAAATTTATGATTTTCAATATCATACATGATTTATGACATTTTTCTATATGACTTACCTATGAAATAGTTTTGTTGAAATTATTTAAATTTTAGTATAACTTGATATTAACATAAATTTTAAAAAATATACTTTAACATTCTTGATATACTCATGTCTTGAATTACATTGTGTTGATGCATTGTGCATTGTGTTGATGTTTGAACAAAAACAAAATATAAAATAATAAATGCTAAAAATTACTTAAAAATTTTTTTTGACTCTTTTATTATTTTTAGAATTTATCAGCTAGATAAAATATACATTTTAAATGCAAAATAACATTTTATGCTGAGGTGACAATTTCCTACCTTACTTTCAACGTTTCTTCATATTTTTTATGCTCTACCCTCCCATCAATACCATTCAAGCCAAAATGTCTCGTCACTACTTAATAAGTTCAACGTACCACGGGTATGGAAAGTGTAATATTGATTCAAGTGCCATTTTGATATTAGATCACTAATGAGAGGACAAAAACCGATAATCCCCCCTGCGCATCTTCGAAATAGGTTGATAATCTAACAACGCAAAGCCATATTAAGTATCAGCTTATTTTATGAATATTTTAAAAGCGTTTGTAGGAGTTTGCATAAATAAACGGTCGTAAAATCGTTTAAGAAATTCGGAAAACCTAATGTATTCCAGAAACTCATTATTTTTTCGATGCATAGCCATCATGTCTGCGAGATTTAACACTTTGAGTATTAATATTAAATGCATTACTATAAATTTGGTCTGTTAAACCTTATTCACGTTAAGTATCAAACTAGTAGTAAAATTTTGGGCAAAAACATCCGTGCGATTTATATTGCTTAAAGAAGGACGATTATATTCATAATTCTACTTAACTAGGAATCCTTTAATTCCTAATTAGCGAGTCATAAAAAGTTAAAGTACATTACACATAAGCATACTAACTAGCTGAAATTTTAACCAGTGAGTGTGATTTCCTCAAAAATTTCTTACATCTTCTCAAATAAAATATTTTACTTTTTGCAGAAAATTACGAATTTCAGATAAGGTCAAGAATTCATGTCTTGCAAAGCGAACAACAGCTCGAAATATTAATTTTTGGCGTCAATTTATCAACTGTTAAGCATCTACTGGGTGATGCTTAACGATTTTTTGGGCCATTAATCCCTGATATGTGATATAGTATGCAGAAATAATATGTTTTAAGTACGTTTTTTCCAACTGACTGCAACCAGAAATCCAGATTGAACTAACTACATTTGTAGTTATAAAATCACATACCAAATTTCATATATTTGTCATTGAATTATGGAATTATCGCATTTACATGTTTGTAAAAATACAGATGGACGTCGATTCTCGAACAAATTTGGTTTAAAGTTTAATAGATATTTTAAAAAATAAGATGCTACATCTATGCATTAAGTTTTATTCCTCTAATTTTTTGATTTCGTAATAATTAAGATCACTTGCAGTCGGACATTAGACAAACAAACTAACTCTGAATGGAGATTTAAAATTTGTGTGAGATCTACAAATTTATTGTTCAGTCCTTATACCAAATTTTAATACAAAGCCGTTTTTTTGTTGTTTATTTTTGTGTTCACAGATGGATAAAGAGACAGATACAAAGTACTGTCTTTTTATTCATCTGTGTAGTTTTTTGGATATTGTTTTAAAAATTATAATATTTTTTTCTTAAGGAATTTTAGGAATATCAAAAACAAGTCACCGCATACTTCTTATCTATTTATTTGAAATTAATATTAAACTTAAAAAAATAAAAGAAAAGTGCCTCGAAATTTTTTTAACCTATAAATATAGGGCTATACTGGATCTTTGAAAATCCATCTGGGATAGCAGTATATATGAGGTAGCGGAAAACCTATCAGGATACAAAATTGATTGTCAGATTCGAAGCAGTGAAAATAGGGTGGAGAAAGGATTCTCAAAAAAATGATTTTCAGAAAAAAATTTAATTCAAAATTTTAGACAAAAAGCCTACAGATACCGAGAGAAATACTTCACTTCTAGAAAAACTATAAAGGCAAGCACCAAAAATAATTCTAGTAAAACTGACGTAATAAAACAGTTCTTAAAAGGCACATTTTTATTAGTGTATTAAACAACTGATTTTATTATTTCAATTATTTCAATTTTTTCTTTCTTTAATTCCACTATTTATAAATTTTCTCACAATTTATTCTTTAATTTAATTTCTTTATCTGAAAATCAATTATTTCTCAGATTCACTGATAAATGTATCCATTCGTATATTAAAATCAAACTAAACCAATTGATTAAATGATAATTAAATTCAGTGAATATTAAAAAAAAGCGTTTCAATGAAATACGAGTAGTGAATCATAATAGAAGAGTATGCATATTAATATAAAATTTAGAAATGCCACTATAAAATAAATGAGAAATCGATTATAAAATTTAATCTTTACAAACAAAAAATAAGTCAAGTTCAATAAAAGTGTATTAATCTAATACTATAATACGAGGAATGGTTGCCAAGTCGAAAATCGCCTCAGAATTAATAAACTCCGGTAAACTTGGGAGTCTGGGGTTTTTGGCCACGAGGAATCGACTGACGCCGGTTTTGAAGCGCTACGGTCGAGCAGTTCGGAGTTACAGATAGGATATTTTCAAACTTTATTAGTTCGCCATAATGGCTACTTAAATTTTCAAGCGGTAACGTGCTGCCATCTATAGCCAATATGGCGAACTAATAAAGTTTTATGTTTATGCTGTTATAGGTTTATAATATGTTTCTTATGTATGTATATTTGTTTGGTTTTTCTAAATAAATTTGTCAAAAATATTGAACTTCAACACACTTCAATCTTTACCTTTACTTTACCTTTGTATAGAATAGTTCCCTTTCCAAACTCTAACTTTGTTTAGAATAGTTTACAATGGTGCACTTTAACCGGTTATCTTTTCACCAATGGTTTCACAAATTTTCTTATGGCATGTATTGTTTTGATAAATCACAATTGAAAATTTAAATCTTCGAGTTAGCTTCGATACCTGTTTTCTCCGAGCGGAGCTCGGTCACCCGCTGGTGTTTTTCAAATTGATTTTTAGTGCATGAAATTCGCATTAAAAATTACGAGGAACATTAATGTTTGTTTGAATATTACCAATATTTTCAGATTGCTTATACAAACTTTTTTACAAATTTGTGAATATACTTGCGTGTACAATCATTTAAAAAAAAACAAAATCAAACGAAATTTTTCATACACCTCTTTTTTTAACCTTTCTGTTTTTTGTTTTTTTTTCTTTTTGCAGCGGTTAAAATAAATAAAACTTGTAAAACTTTTTTAACAAAGTAAGAAGACTATGACAAATATCTACATTACAAATTAAAAGCTTGTGATACAGATAAATCAGAAAGTTTTGGATATACCTAAATTATATAGTTATAGTTGGTCAGTTATATAAATTTGATTAAACTTGAGTATTTTATAAGTCTTAGCAGCATCTAAATCTACGAGACTCAAACATTCATTAAATTAACTAAAGAGTCGTTTTAAAGTTTCTACATTATTAGTTTTTCAAGAAATGTTCTAAAAAATGGTGGCACGTGGCTTAAATTTTATCACAAGAACAGTCAACCAAATATTTGATTCACTTTTGGTTCGTCCCGGTATACTTAAAGGCGAGGTATCAAAATCCCTAGCGACTTAAACTAAAATGAAATTTATTTATAAGATACCATTTGGCGGTTTCTATAGAGTCATTCATCTTCAAGATAACATTATGAGCATAAAATTCCTCTGGGGCTTTTTCTGAATTAATTTTAAGTAAAAAGCACAAGTTCTATGATCGATAAATAAATAATCAATAGATTCACCCCATTTTAAATTGTAATAAGAATAATAAAATAAGATAGTTACTCTTTTAAAATTAGTAAAAGATTCTTTATTATAGTAAAATTAATAACAGAATATATGAATTTAAATAACCTTAGAGCTTTTTAGAGATCTTTAAGAAACATATTTGCATTACAGCAAAATATCACGGCTAATAACTAGAATGCCATATAAGGAGATGAAAACAAAAATTCAAAAGGAACCGTTTGAGGTAATACATCACTATTACAATATTTTAATAGATAAAAACTATATGCTATCGCAGTTTTTAGATTAACTGACTCAAAGCAAGAAAATAAAAGTGAAAATATCGAATAAAATATGCAACTTAAATAAGATGAGGTTTTTTCATCGATAAAGAAAATGAAATTAGATATAGTCTAATTGGATTAATCAATTACTAAAAAGAATCATGACTTTCTTAGAATTTTGGGAACGGTCTTAATCTTTTCAGAAAACATTTTTTTAAATAGGAGAATTTTGTAAGCCATCTACTTTAAAAAATGGTGCAAACATCGATACTCCTTTTTGAAAAGGAAAAACTTCTTTCTCTTATTTGATCTGATTTTCTTTTATGTTCCCAATAATTAGCTTTTACAGGCAATATTTTAGAATATATATTTTTTAAATTTTAATTAGAGCCAATAATTTTTATTGGTATCTCTAGGAAACAATAAAAAAAAAACCCCATACGAAGTATTAATAATTAAATTTAGCTAATTCTGTAGCTTTCTATTTTGTTATGTTTCACCTTTTTCAGTCATCTTTTGTTAAAAAGAGGATTTAAGCCACACTCAATCGATATGACATTCTAAACAGTAAATTAATATATTGCAAGAAAAATAAGTTCAGCGAAGAAATAGTTTTATAAGAGTTTCCGTTTTTCTATGTATAAGTATAAAAAATAAAAGTAACATTAATAAATAAAAATCATACATTAATGATTATTTGAGATCCATTCGAACGGTTTTTCTGTCTTAAATCATATTTTTCCTAGAATATATCATATTCAAAATCACAAAGGAACAATTCAGCAAGACTGCATTTATATAAATTATGTACATTTCGCAAAAAAAAAAGATATTTTTAACGCTTGATATTTCTTCTCGAATTTTATTTGTTAATTCGAAGGAAAATTTGATTGCAGTGATTGTTTTTAAAATTTAATATTTCGAATCTCAAAGGATGATGAAATCTCATTATGAATGCAAACAAATGTTCCCAATTTTTTATTACATTATTATTACTTTTACTCGTTGGCATAAAGTACTGTGGTGACATCTTAATAAGCCAGTACCTACCACTGAACATTGGTGGCCATTTTTGTATAATGGATAAGTTACTGGCTTTCAAACCCGAACATCGCAGGTTCGATCCTTGGCGAAATTCAACCTACGTATTGGCACAATTCCGCCAACACATACGCCAAATTGATGACCTTGGTCGTGATGAATTTTCAACAGCTCTCTTGGCGCCATCTCTCCATCAGCAACGCAAAGCCGTCAGACTCACTTGACGCACCAACGCAAAGCCGTCAGACTCACTTGACGCACCAACGCAAAGTCGTCAGACTCACTTGACGCAGCAGCAACGCTCATATACTAGCCATAACGCTTGGCGCAATAAAATCGTTCATCTCTCAACCGAACAAACTGGTAGGGGAGTATTGTGGTGACATCTTAATAAGCCAGTACCTACCACTAAACATTGGTGGCCATTTTTGTATAGTGGATAAGTTACTGGCTTTCAAACCCGAACATCGCAGGTTCGATCCTTGGCGGAATTCAACCTACGTATTGGCACAATTCCGCCAACATATACGCCAAAGTACTCATAACCTGCGAATTTTAAGTTGGCTTTACGTTTTTTTAATTTTATACTCGCTCTTGTATATTATTATTCATACTCACACTCATTTTTATTCGCATTTCTTCTCACTGGGCTTTGAAAATAATATTTTCCTATTTTATTTGTTGAATCTGTAGCGAAATGGTGAGAGACAAGATAGTGCTGAGTACATAGCTCTGCGTGGCGGTGTCAACTTACATTAGATTGATCTTTGAGTTTCGGTACCTTAGGAATTTACGAAATTCTTGTTTTAAAATAAAAACGCCACTTTTCGCATATGCGGTCTGCTAGGATTTCATTCTATGAAGACGTAATTACAAGGTTTTGAAACCTTTTCTGTCCCTATTCGCTACTGATTTATGATTTTTTTATACATTGATTTCTATCACAAAGTAAATAATGCTCGTGAGACTAAAAAATTTGAAAAATTCCGAGTGGCAGCTACAGCAATTCAGCTTTCATCGTATCCTGTCTACTAAGAATACTGACCGAACTGAACGTGGCCATAGATATTCTACGACTTTCTTCATTTCATTCAAAGACTGAAAATCGTAAATATTTTTCCTTAGTTCAGTTCTGTATTTTTAGACCAAAAGCAGAACAGGAAGAAAAAAAAAGATAAGGGGGATAACGTCCAACCACCTGCATTTGATGCTATGTGTATCATATATATTAGTAGTCTATATGCTGTAAAAACAAAACAACAAAAAAAGAAATATTACAGGCGCAGATGAAAAGATGTTAGCTGCTACAAGAATTAAATAAGGGCGGAGAAAGTAAACGCGTAGTTCTGAATTCTAGAGGACATGTCTACCGAAACAAACAATAAAAAGAAAAACTTCTCTTCCTAACGTTTCCATTGATATTTGGAAAATAGGCATGGGACTAGAATCCATAATTGGTCTTTGAAGTTTTAGAATGCGTTCCTCATGTGGAATAAAGTAAAAGTACATAGAGGACACACCTTGGGATGGAGGGGGAGGTTATGCTCTCGTTGAATATGTAACACGGAGAAGTTTAAAGATAAATAGAGAGAAAAGAAATTTTATCAAAAAAAACGCAGAAAAATGTCTACTCTTGGAATAAAATTGGAAACGATTATCTAAGGTGAGATTATTATTATTTTTTAATTCGGGGAACTTAGAAGCTGAGAGCGACATGAACTTCAAATATCGGTAAATTTCAACTTGATAGAAAATGCAACCTTTAAAAAAGGAACAAATGAAAGTTTAAAGATAATCTGTAAATACCACTCTTCAAATTTAAGGAAGGTTGAGATCAATGTGAATTAAATTAGAGTTATGTCATATAAGCTCTAGTTGGAACATTTCATTAATATTTAATACGCTATAAGGAAGGGCCATTAAATACTTGAATAAAAAATCAATAATTTAAATTTGGACTACTGTATGGAGCAACGCATACTAGAATATAGTTTTACTTCATTTGAGTCAACCACATGTCCTATATCACGTTAACATCATAATAGCATGGAATTACATGATGGAATTACATTACTTATGGAATTACATGATGCATTGCACTTGTTTTGGATTAAAGACAGTGTAGTATATATACTTCCTTCATAGATTCAAAAAGAAATGGTAGTGATTTAAGATAGATGGATGAGAAAACTTTTTTGAAAACTTCTCTGTATTACATATACATCTGCTATGCTAACATGATGTAGTTTTCAACTTCATACAAGTATGCATTTTGTGTTGAATAATTTCTAAGACAATGCATAAAACACTTTTTAAATAGTTCATGAGGCAGACCAACGGTTTTACTGGCACGCGATGTTCGGAATATCGATCAATATGAGAAAATTATCATCGTAATTAGCTTATTTAAGATAAATGCATGAAGTTATAAAAAAATTTATTGATTAAATTTTATACATTCTGCACGAAAAAACACTCTAACGACAGAAATCATATGCATAAATAATAGTTGCACTTAAACGATTCACGCTTTTTTAAAAACCCCATAAATTGGAGAAATTCACTCAAAACCATACAAAGACACCAACAGGAATCAGAAATGCTAAGCAGAAATTCACTTAAAATAACTGCATATACTTCGCAACGTAACAAAATGACATACACGTTTCATTTATGTATGACGTATGTGCAATAAAAGTGTTTTACTCTATTGTTCTGAATAAAGTAAGAAACAAAATCGTGACTTTGATAATACCGACATAAACTAAGTAAGTAACAATACCGATATAAATTTGCTAGTAAGGAGTTAAAACTTGTCAACCGGTAGTTAATAAATTTCTTATTGTTTTTAAAATCAGCTGATGCACGAAAAGACGAAGTGAATCATTGAACGCGTATATAATAATACATAAAATATAATTTCCTTTAAAGCCAAGAATTTTTAGAAAGCAGAGAATGTTTTATAAGGGTTTGTTGTAGGAAAATATGTTGTTGACAAAATAATTATACAGTCTTAGGTAAAGAAAAAGATTATCTATATTATGCAGTTGCCTTTCAATGGACTGAACTGAAATTCCAATATTGCAACAATAACTTTTAACAGCTAAGAAACATTTCATTAACCTATATTCACTTAGTGATACATTTTTGATAAACCCAAATTCCAACATCCGCAACAAATCTATATTGAAGCTCACAATTTGTTACGAAAGTCGCCCAGAAAATAACTGAGCAGGCCATTTAATGGAACAAGGCAATGAATCAACCATCCAACCAAATCCGGTAGCATCTGGCAGGACTGGTAAAACGCCTCTATTTTCGTCTATAAAAGATGACCATCAGTAGTGGGTCAAGATCGGCGAAAATGAAGGCCACGCTTAGGCTTACTGGGTTACTTGGACTATCAGGTGGTTTACCGAGTCATTGAGAAAGGTCATTTGCTGGAAGATTCGATAATCGAAACAGGAAGCCGGATTTAGAGGTGCAAAGTTAACTAACTTTTCGGAATTAAGATATTGCATTGAATTCCAGAAAAGATTAATGCTGAGGATCATATGAACACATTTTTTAAAAATAAATTTAAATTCACGTTTCTGATTCTACGTTTAGACTGATCCCCTGAAATAATATCTGAGATGATTATTATTAAAAAGATATATTATCTATTTCGTTAGAGTTTTATTAACAAAATAGACGGTTAATTAAAATTTTTCTTTGCTCAGTGAAAACGATATGAGCAATTTCATAATTAGATATTATAATAGTAACGTGAAGTTAAAAGTAAATGTTTTATAACAGAAGAAAGAAAATTTTACGCACAGCCTTCATAATACGAAATGATTATTGTATGACATTCTTTTAAATATTTATAAAAAAATGAATTTTGAAGTTTAAAGTAACAATTAGCGTGACAATAATATAATATTAGTAGGAAAATATTTAATAATATTATGATTGAATTCAGCATTGAATTTGCATTTTACTTATATGAGAGACTATCTTGATAGTAATAAATGATTTTAAAAGCTTATTTCAAAACAACTAAACTAAAATAAATATATGATTTTGTTTGATTTCTTAATAAATCAAGAATATACCATATTATATTTTAACTTTATTTATCGTCTATTTAAATTAAAATGAACTATTTTACCGAAATAAATGGTAGCTATGAACTGATTGGTTGCCCGAAAAGTACACAAATTTATAAAACATTTTCTTATAATTTAGGGTACAGAAATATTTCCCCCTTCAAGTTACTTACTGATTAGAAGCATAGAAATAAACCTGTTCTATCTCTCTTTCCGATGTTAAGAGCAATTCTGAAAATTCTAAGAAGCCAGTTGCCTCGTCATTTTATGTTATAGGTACATAAATATATTATAATGGGGTAAGCAAGATAAGTAAGAAAGGTAAGGTTAGGGTAGTGATTGTATTTGGTAAAAATAAATAAATAAACCTGCGGACAATTATAGTTCATTATGCAGAGTTTCAGGATAATTTTTACATCCAATTTTCTAGATGCTTCGGAGACATAAATAGACGATATTTAGTCACACTCATGTATACAATATATTTCTAAATTCGGTTTATCAGAAATCATTTGCTCAATGAAAAGATGATGGGAAAGCATTAAAGCGTATATCCGATGTTTGAAATGTACATCGTTATGATGTCTACTTCTTACAGTCTTCAAAGGCGCTACTTAACATGTTGACTGAAGTGTGATTCGCTAGTGAATCACGCTTACTACAATATTTTTCTTTTATAAGTAAGAGGTAGAAAATAAAAGAGTCATTTAATTAGATAGATATTCCGATTATCAGATGCGAGTAATGGCAGTGAACGTATTAAAGAGTTTGAATACACTTGAAAAGAGCAGTTTTCTTGAACTCGGTGTTACAGCCTTCAACATTTTATAAATTTCTTCAGTTAACACCAACAATTTTTCTTAAGTTCTACCAAAAACTGATGTAGTGTTGATGTTCATTATTCTCCAACAACGACACTAATAAAAACAAACAAATATGATGTCACACATCTGATTTTAGCTGTATAATATATAAATAGGAAATCGATTCAGGCTAAGTAAGTGAAATAGTTGATGGTACTGATACTAACATAAATATATATAAAAATCAATCCTAATATAAATTTAACATAAGGAAAATAGCACTAATCAAATATCATTAATTCAGCATTTGAATTGATGGCTCAATAACTGATGCTCCAAGCAAGAGTTTTAGGTAAACAGAACATGCGCATTGGAAACTTCATCTGGATGCCATCTAGAGGATTGAAGGTTTACCGTGATTATGAAAAGTTTATGGATACAGCCCAACACCTTACTTAATAAATTCGATAAATTTATTTATTTAAAAATCAACTAATCATGGTTGGAAAATATATTTTTATTACCATGCAAGATACAATCTGCATCATACTTTTGATTCTTTTCGCAGTTGCAGCCAGTATTAACAAACTCTTATATTTATCTATCCCTTGTATGGAGTTTTAAATAATTACATCATCAATTATTTTGGATTGTAATGTCGCGTTAAATTCATTACTTAGTAAGAAGCCTAATTCATGCTTTATATACCGGAACAAACTATTCAAATGATATCGTCACAGTATATTAATAGAATAAAGTCACAGTCATCTCAAATTAGATATCCATATAATGCAAATAGATTGATTTCGTTACGCCTCCATATATTGTCCCTTAAAGCATTTTATCATTACCATTGTGATGAACAGAATTAGATAAAACCTCAATATTCCTGAAGTACATGAGAACTTCGTTTGTTAAATTTGACCGATGTACCAGTTGATTCGGGAAAGAGATATTTCCTGTGGGAACAGGTCTAATCATATTGCGCTACATTCCAACATGAAGGAAACGTTAGAACTGAAGATCGTAAGAATTTCATTGCCTCGATAAAGTTAGATAATGCTTTAGAATTTTGATAAGAGTCTACTCGGAAAAATATTAAATTATGAGCCAAAGTCAATTTGAAACTTTATAATAAGATGTACATTTTATCAAGTTCCAACAGTTTTTGAATTATTTTAAAAGTACTCAAACCATTCATTTTCCATTTTATTCTCTTGAACAGTTTTCATTCAGGAATATAATAGAAAACAGAACGTAGATGCTTTTGCTAGATAGGAAATATAGAAAACACTTCAGTTTTGGGTGGAGTCTTAAAAATATCATCATGTATGTATCTGCTGTTTTACTTCTAGACGGTAGGAAACCTCATTTTCTCTAAGCCTTTTTCACATTTGTTCTTAGATATTTGCGAACGGCATCTAAACCTTCTTTATATTCGAAAACGGTATGTTTTATGGTTCGACTTTTATTGGAATGCTCATGCATCAACATTCCAATACAAAATAAAATACCATCACTTTCATAACCCTTTTTTTAAATAAAAAGATCAAAAATTTTAGATGTAATTTTAACGATACATTTTACTTCGATGTACGTTGTTTATTATTTAGGGATGTTTAAAATAAAACAACAACGATAACAGTACACTTTGTTAGTGAGTTTAATCACATTTATATTCTCAATAGGCTTTTCCAATTTTTTAAAGTCACTTTGAACTTCTTCATCGCGATTTCTTTTAGAATTTTGAATCTTTTTATCCACATTGGTTGCTGACAGATGCGTATCTTTCTTTCAACTTTCCCTTAGAGAAAGTAATTTTCTCTTTTTTTTTTTTTTTTTTTTTTTTTTTTTTTTTTAACAATGAGAAAACCGGCTAAACCGGTTTTTTTGGAAACATGGAATTCGGAAACCAATTTTTCAAAAAGTCGGCTTTGGTATAAACTCTTGTTTTATTCATCTATTTTTTCAAATTTGAATTATTAAAATGTTTACTGATTTAAAAGAAGAAGCAGATTACTTTTTGGTAAAATTCAACTTAAAACATATGTATATTTTTATTTTTCAGAGCATTAAACAAGGTAAATATTAGAGAAAATAACTATGCGTCAAATTTCTTTTCCGCGTGCAAAGAGTTGATTTTTTTCCCTGTTTACTTTTGTTTATTTTCATTTTGTTCCAAATTACCTTATATAGTTTAAAAGCACTGAATACATTTCCAAAATAATCTATTATTATATTAATTCGTAGTCTTTTTTTGTTGTTGTTCCTTCTTGAATTATTCCAATGCATAGTTTACTTGGTTTTATAGCAGTCATGATGGGCATGAATGCAGCTTGCATTGCTGTAAAAATGCTTGCTCAATCAATCAACATAAGAAAATAATAAATGTTTGGGATGACTGTTAAAATTCTTTAAATAAATGGAACAAACGAATAACTATGATTGTACAGCCATATTTTAAGCATATTAAAATCAGATTATTTACTTAAATCCGAGGGTGAAGTTTTGATTAAAAACAAAAAAAAATTAGCAATTGTAAAGTTAAAAGATCAGTGAAAACCAGAAATCTTATGAACAAAGTGGATAAGAAAGTTATTCATATAATTAACCAAATTATAGGTCAAATATCTGCAATTAAAACACAGAAGTCCTCCCTGCCCCCAAACAACAACAGCAGCCACTTTTACTTACCGAACAAATTAAGCCAATAAAAACAACGGGGGAAGAAAATTGGAATAACATGACTGAGAGAGAGGAATTCCAATCATGTTCCTTATTCGAGAAGCGGACGTTCGGAGTTGGCGAAGAGTTCGCAATGAGAAAATAAAACACATTCCTGTGTTCCCTGAAATAATATCAATCACCCTATTTTCCCTTTATTCCCCAAAACAACTCTGGAACCCAGAGAGAAACTTACTCAAGAAGTATAAACAAAGATCCCACGGCACAAACTTGTTAACTGTTAGGAAATATCTTACAAATATTTATTAGTGAAAATGTATTTTCCGTAATAGATAATGAGAGTATTTCTATATGTATTGGTAGATCTAGATATATTTTTATTTTTAAGGCAAAGGAGCCCCCCCCCCCATTAGATTATAATCTAACAGAATTCTAGTTATATTTCATTTACAGTCGTTATTAATTTTGAATAAAATGAAATAAAATAAATAATACAAATTCTAATTAAATTTTGAAGAGTTTTTGTTAATAATTTTCCAGATTGTTCTTTAATTAACCATCGTGGAATTCAGTAATGGATAGAGATGATCACATACTCAAACGGTTATCCGCAACAGATCAAGAGATATATTTTTGTGTCATCTTCAGAATAGGTCCTGATGTGGTGCGTCCTATGAAACTAACTTAATTAACATATAGCCTTAAATTAAGTTCCTTCACAATTTATTACGCTATTCTGGAACTGAGAACGTTCTATTTACAGTTAACTTTCCATCCTCACACTCGAGGTTCACAGACCATCCTCAATGCATCATGTTTAGGATAATAACAGTCACAAATTTTAATATAATTCAGAAAACTATAGTAGAACGGAAAAGCTAATAATAGTAGCGAATGAATTGGTAGCATTTTTTTTTGTTTTGTTTCTGATTTTCCTAAAGTAAGATAAAAACGAGCCTGAACTCATATCCATTTTTTTTTTCAGTGATTAATCTATACTTATAATAAAGCTCAATTGTGTGTGTGTGTGCGTGTTGGCGCTCTACAGGCCAGACCGTTGGACCTACAGCTACCAAATTTGGTACATGTATACCTTGGAGGTCGGGAATGTGCACCTCGGAGCCCTTTTTTCGAATTTTCAGTTAGAATTAGAATTAATTAAAATTTAAGCGAAATTTCGACGTTTTTCCGCTATAACTTCCGAAAATATGATCGCATAAACATAATTTTTACATCAATTTAAAGATTAAAAAATTAGCCTTCTAATGGTATCAATGTTTTAATGTATAACTTAAGCATCTATTTTTAACGAATTTTTAAAGAAATATTTTAACCATGTTTTTTTAGCACGTGACTGGATAAAATAAAAGAATGCCGGAAGTTCAAATAAAAAAAATTATCATCGCAAAATAAATCTACAGAAATGCAACTTTCAGCACGTGACTGGATAAAATAAAAGAAATATAAAATGTGATATTTTCTTTGAAAAATAAATGCAAAGCAAAGGTTTCTACAATCGTTTGCAATATCTATATCATTAACTCAATAAATCTTCTTTATTTACGGTAAACCTGATTGAATTTAGACAAGATATGCATTGAAATCCCGACTGAATGGCATATTTATGTAATTGTTTGCAATATCTGTATCATTAATTAAATACTTTTTTTCCCTTTCTCGCTTTCTTTAAAAAACATATTTAATATTTTGGCAACATCATCGAAATTTTTTTTAATATTTAGGAAGCATAACCGATGGTTAAAACTGACTGATTTATAAAATTAAAGAATATTATTAGGAAAAGGTGTACTTTTAGAACTTTCCGTCCATCATCTTAAAGAAAATATTAATTTCAGATCAATCAATGCCCGGAATCACTTCAAGGCTAATGAATATGTGATTTAATTGAAAATTTTAGAACGCTTTACTCATGGCGAACCAGCTGGTCGCCAAAGGCGGCTAGTTTCAAAATAAACACATATAAGTGTAAAAGATTCGCCTAACTTTTTAGTTTCAAATTTTTTCACCTACCTTATATCTTCACTGAAACAACTTAAATCTTAATAAAATGGTTACATAGATGATAATTTCATTTGGGCTCGATGCAACAAAGTTTCAAATTAGCCAATACATCTACCAAAAAACAGCTAAAAAAAAGAATTTCTACGTTTAAGGGCCAATTTCATTTTGAGGAAATGTATCAGGAAAGTGAGCCAGCAAAAATACTGCAGAAACTAAGTTTAAATAATTTTAATCGATAATTTGCAAGCATGTCGCACTGCAACAAAATATTTGTCTAATTAATATAATTATTACTAACAAATAAAATAAATAATACAAAATATTTGTCTTATTAATTGCAACAAAACATTATTCCTTGACTAATGAGAAAAGCACGAATCGTGTCATAACAAAGAATTAGAATATTTTTCTAAGGAGGATCAAAAGACTTTCATAACGTTGTCCCAGAGTCTAGCTTAAACCCTTTGGATTTATTTCTTATTTTTATAATTCATTAAAAAAATCCATCTTGTAAAATAGACATTCTGAAGTAAAAGAAATGACTAAAAAAATTCTGAAAATATCTACGAACAATTTTCGAAAAAGATTCATTGGAGTCATTACTTCAATGGAAAGTGCACTGAAAGTGCTGCAGAAATATGGAGGGAAGCATTCTAATGGAAAAAATTCTTATTAAAAGTCATACTGTAGCAATTATTGATCAATTTTTAAATTCAATTTTCGTTTTGGATAAATTATGTAAATATAATTATTGACGGCATGCTACCAAATAGGAAAAAAAAAAAAAAAAAAAAAGGGCTATAATACAAAAGGGAGAAAACTCTTCATTATTTTCAAAAGTTTATATAATCAAATAAAAATAATCTAATATATCAGGGAGAAATCACATTTAAATGGCAGAATAATCTCTAGAATATTATTTTATTAAATCATTTTGATTTAGAGCCCTGGATAATTATTTTATGAATGTTAGAATTCTTTTATTCATAATCAAATCGTTGACATTCCTTTGTCTTTAGTGATTATTTTGAAATATGTAGTATTTTAAACTAAGATACAATCTTTTTTTATATTTAAAGCAGAATTAAACAGCAAAACGACAAAAGAATATTTGCGTTAATAAAAACGAATATTAATAATTTTTAAAACAAATTGCATTCCACATTCTAGTCGATATTAATAAAGGAGGATAAAAAAAAAGAACTGTATAAGAGAGCTTAACGACAGACTTAGCTATACTTCAAACAAAATATACACAAAAAGAAATATGCAAAAGAATTTTAAACAATATTTCAAATAATACATTTGTTTCCTTTTTTTATATAACTACAAGTGTGGGGGGGGGGGGCAAAAAAACAGCAATGATGTGGATATGAAGCGACGGCTATATTTAAGCAAAAGGGTCTTTTTATCGATTGGAAACAAATAAAATATTTCTGATAATAATAAATAAATCTGTTTGTATATAGAACGAAATAATTAAATTAATTTGAAGCACTTTTATCTAGAAACAAGTAATATATTTTTTTAAAATTCAATTTCTATTAATTTTCTTATATTATTTATAAATATATCTTATATTACTTATGACAGGATGTCGCGTCAGTAATTTTAGAGCTCGGCGACAAACAGAAATTACTGGAAGTATTTAATTAATGAATTAATATTTGAAAAAACTATATTTACATCAAGTGTCATCCAGAGCAGGTTTAAAAAATGTATTTGAACTCGAGTGGATGAATAAAAAGTATTTTATTAACGATTGAAAATTTGAACAAAATATATATATGAAGAGTGTCAACTAATCTAGCGAGTGTAGGAATATCTTAAGGAAAAGGAATTCTTTCTACTTCAGTTCTTTCTTTCTGTTTTTTAAAAAAAACCGCTTTTTTAGATAATATACTAGAGAAATATCACGTGAGATGAAAATAAGCAAAACTATTAGAAATAAATTTGTAGCCAACAATATAATCGTCTGATATTTCATTTCTCAAAATTTAAAGGCATTTAAAAATTGATTTTAACTTAAAAAGTGAAAGCAAAAAAAAAAAAAAAATGGCAGATCGTGGTTTTTTTAGTGAAGAATAAAAATAATTTAACTAATATATTAATATAAGATATTTAATTAAAATTTATTATTTAAAAAGTATTTATCATTAATTAAGAATGTATAAATTTTGAATTATCAATAACAGGCTTTGAGGAATTTATCTGCTGAAGTAACATTTCTCATCAGATGCGATTTACAATCTTTTGCTGAATTTATTTAATTAAAAATATCAAGTATTACATTAATAAAAATCAAAAGGTTTTATTTTGTATTGTTGTGGCATGATATTGGCGTCATGCTCTTTTAAATTAGAGAAAATAGAAATAGAGGAGCAAACGATTTTAAAATGAAAAAAGAAAATAAACTATCGGGGAAAAAATAAACATCGTATTTCTTATTAAAGTAAGAAACAACAAAGTGTAAAAGAAAGTCTGGAAAAACTGAAGATTGAATTCAGATTATTCCTTCTATTATAAAAATTCCTCATATTTCTTATTCTTTTTTTACAAAAATAAAAAGCAAATATTTAGTCAATTATCTGCTTTCAAACAAAATATTAAGCAGCATATATCGCTAATAATTAATATAATGTTTCTCAAATCAACTGTTCAGGGAACACAAGATTTTTTTTAAAGTATTCGGACAAATAAAAAAAATCAATTAAAATAAGAATTATATGTCCTTTTTTCTTATTTTTTATCACGCAATGTTTAAAATAATTTTCCTCCAAAGAGATTTCTTTTGGTAAATTATTCAAAAAGAATGGCAAACATACACATTCTGAAAGTTAGGTCTCTTATATACTAAAATGATAATAATTTATCCTGATATTGCTTTTTACAAAATTAATAAAAAAGATTTAAAAAATCTAAAGATCTTCTGAATTGTTCTTTGAAACAAACATCGATTAAACGACGAGAAAATTATATTATTTAAAATGGCGTAAGTAAGAAGAACAGAGAAACATAATTAGAATCAACATGTTTTTCTATTTAATGGTGAGTGAATGAAAAATCAAAAACTGTGAGACAACAAAAACGCGTCAAATAACCGGCCATATAAGGCATAAAAAATAAAATAAAAATTCAAGGTTATGGATTAGGATTCTTCCTGATAAGGAAATGATTTATCAATATAATTTTACATAAATTTTTATGAAACAAGTTTAAAAAAAATGTACAAAACGAAAAAAATTGAACGAGTTTTCTAATGAAAGAAAACGAAGTGTCAAGGGACAATGAAGAAGTAAGCTTTTAAGTGGCATTCACCTACTGAAGACTATAATAGCGATCTGCTATGCATTTAAATTCGAGCCAAATGAAGCTATCTAGATCAATGCTACTCGGAAAAGTGATCAACAAAGCATAAAAAAAAATCAACAACACAAGTTTATGTAGTGGCGAAGACTTATTAGGTCATGCGAACCAAGCCACGAGTCAGTGAACGAGTTTAAGTCAAGTTAGGTTGTTCGGAGAATCGTTCTGCGTTGGTTTGCAATTTCCTTTAAAATCACTTTCATCTGACATGTTACCTCGCCTACTGATCTTTGAATTTTCATTTATTCTGTACCTACGCTTAGTCAAAGAAATATTCCAGGTATAAAAATGTCCTCACAACCGTTTATAATAAAAAAAAAACAACTTATATGGTTTCTCTTAATAATAATAATAAGAAGAAGAAAAGGAATCTGTAGTAAAATATGTTAAGTAAAAAACAGTATTATTTTTTAATAGATATTAATTACCAAGCGATATGATTTGCCAGTATTTTTTCTTATTTGGTTTTGCACTTAAAACAAATTAAACCAGCGGGTACGGTCTCCTCAAAACTTTCTCACATACTCTCTATAAATTTGTTGTCAGAGAAGGCCTCACACAATTCAATAGTTATTTATAGTCAATGCCTTCACAATTCGATAGTTATTACCTTCTGGTATGAATTTAGAATTTTTACTGAATCTATCATTAGTTATGTAAAGAACATTGGCGAATTACGAGACGGTTAATAGCTGGGTGCGTAAATAGTTCCCAAAAATCAAATTTGTGTTTTAGATACGCTTTCCTTCAACAATTTCAACAAAAAATTTGATACAAAATCCAATACCAAATTTAATATATTTAAGTCACTGCGATTTTGAATGATCGCGTTTACGTTACTGAAAATGTAGACTGACAGACAATCAATCCGTTGGATTTGACTCCAAATTTGACAAGTGTCTATACTGTAGATTTTAAGTCTTTGTACCAAATTTTATCAATCAAGTTCTCTTCGTTTTGTTATTATTATATTACCAATAACTTGATAGATGGATTTCATCTGAACAGATTTTACACACAATTTAACAGAAATTTGCAAATTTGGCGTAAATACCTTATAACGAATTTCAATCATTCAGCTCAAAGCATTTCTCAGCTATATTTGTCACAGGCGAACAGACGAATATAT
>JAPMOQ010007295.1:632386-664772 GCA_026543055.1 Argiope trifasciata | reverse complement strand
ATATATATGGGATTATAGGGGATACGTTCCTAGGTGACAAAATAAAAAATAAACAAATATGTAAAAAATCAATTTAATTTAGTTAAGTTTAATCAATTTAATTAAGTTTTTGAACATTTTGACATTTTGATTAATTATCTTAAGGCTTGGACAATGGTTTGAAGAATTTTGTATTATTCTCTTGCTTGGCAGTTTTTTAAAGCTCCTTCAATTCAGACTGATATGCAACAGTCGCATTAGCAATTCGCCTCTTAAAAGTAAGACTTCGTTCCATAGACGGATCAATGTTCATAAAGAAATCGCAAAGCTCATTTGCCATTCTTAAACCTTCACTAAGATTTTTCAAATGAAATGTCACGTTTCCAGGGCCTTGTTGAAGCCTCTTCTTCAATGGGCTGTGAATTTCCTCCAAGTCGGTTTCAGTCATATCTTCATCTTGCGATGCAAGCAATTCCTGAATTTCACTTGATTCTATATGTCCGTTGCATTTAACAACATACTTTAGATAAAGTTGTAATAAGATCTATTTTACTTTTTTTTATTAGTCCGTTTGACGGCATTTTTAAAGGGTATTGGGTTGGATACCAATTAGAATCCTTTTATTACTACATATGTACTTATTAGATCCACGAATATAGGAATTGGGTCGCATTTATTAAATCCGTGAATAGATCTAAAATGCGAAAATTCGCCTAAATCTCGAATTCGAATTTTTTTTAATGGTTAATATATTTTCTTTTCACTATGTAAACAAGAAAGAAAAAGAGAGAGAGAGAGAGAGAGGGAATATTTTACATTTGAACAAATGTGATATGATTAAGTTCATAAAAAGTTAACTAAAGAAAATAATTGTTTGAAATATGAGAGGAATTCAACTTCTTTTCTTCCACTATATTAAAAAAAGAAAGAAACACCGACTTATAGATTTTTAGTTAAAAAAATGCCAATGGGCTGAAGAATTACAAATAATTAACACTGGAAAAATTAATATAAATCCTTTTTTGATTACTTCTTTTATCATTTAATAACATCATTTAGACTAGGCAAAAAAATCCTTTTCTTTAGTGTATTTATTATATTGTCTTCACTTAATGGAAAAACACAGAAACTATGATACTTATTTTTTGACTAATTAAAGATCTGTCACAAAATTTCATGAAAAGAATGGAACAAAAGAGAATAAATTTAATTCTTTGTCAGGAAAATAGTTTCATTATTATCTGAAGAAAGATGCAGCACCCATTTTATGAATAAAGGCATCAATTTTAATCAGCTCATTTAATTTTCGTTAAACTACTCAAAAGTAGAATCTTTGAAATTACTGTTTAGAGAAGTTTAGTCCCTTGTTAGTAAAGTAATTAATCAATCAGTTTTTGATCATGCTCAATCTATATTGGGTAATCAGTCTTTAAATAAGAAAAACAAAAACAAAAATGCAAATATAAAAGTTAAAATTTTGCCGCGTTTCCCAAACACGATTAACTATTATTTGGCGAAATAGAATGCTATATCCTTTAAAGATATCTCATTCGGTTCTTAAATACAAATTTTAAGAACAAAAATAGTTAAATTCAAGTTTTCTGCTTTTCAATAAATAGCTATTTCTTGAAAGTACTGATTATTATATCATTATCAAGACCATTTTCATTTGATCACATTATTATAACAATAAACAAGTAGTATAAATTTTTTTTAAATTCAATTGCTACTTAGGTCAACAAAGAATTTTTTTATTTTAATATACTATTGATTAAATAATTATCAAAAGCATTATTAGGTATAAAAATAATTTAATTTAATTAATAAATTAATATTTGAAACAACTGTATTAACATCTAGTATCATTCATTACAAGTTTTATATATTACCTTCATTAAATTTTTAGCTTGGCGGCGGACTTGGCGACTCTATTTAAAGTAATTTAATTTAATGAATGAATACTTAAAAAAATATTATTAACATCGAGTGTCCTCCCCCACAAGTTTTGAAAAATATATTTCAGCTTTAGTTGCTGAATAAAAAGTATTTTATTAATATATATATATATATATATATATATATATATATGGAATGTTATGAATTCTTAAGATCAAATGAAAAAAAAAATACCCACATATACTTAGAGTATGGATATTATCATAAGTAAAAAAAATTATAATAATTCTTTATATAATTGCCTGATCATGGTAAAATTACAGGGAATATTTGTAAACTGATAATTATGAAAGTTATGCTGTTGGTGCTTATTCTCGAATGATCTGACAAATGTCAGACCAGCTCCAGTACGCTATTGGCTGCCAAAAAAATCTATAATAAGCGGATAAGAGATTAAGTCTTTCTTAGACCGAACAGAGTACTAGGGGATGCTCCCGGATACCATTGGAGAGCAGGTGGAATGCACCATATTAAATTGAGTTTATCTTTTCTTTGAGTATAATTCCAGATATATAACGAGAAGAGACAGTGGGTGTTTCATTCACATTATCCTCTTTGGCCAACTTATCAGCGATTTCATTACCACTAATAAATGTTGTACTTTTATAGAAGTAAACTAAAGTTATACCGCAGAATTTTTCCCTTTTCATTACAAACTTTTATTAGAAAAAAAAAAAGATTTAAGATCTTTCAACAATTACAATAACAATACAGTGGCTGATATGAAACTTCATGTAACCTAAACTCATACAAAGCATGAAAGAAAATTGGAAGTTGGAAAAAAATGAGTAAAAACTTGTAACATTTTCCAAAGCAATCACTGAAAGTCAAATAATAAAATGTATGTCACGATCCAAAGCGGTGAAAAAACTGTTACGAAGTTTGATGGAATTTTTCCGTTAACTTTTTCTGACCCAAACAATATTTTGAAATGGTTCAAACTCGAGTTGAAAATTTTCCTGGAAAATGTCTGAGCATCGAAATGATAGAGAAGAATCTTCAGTAAATCTGTACATCCGTTCAAGCATGATAATCTAGTATCATACTTTGTTGTAGTTGACAGCAGAAAATGAACTTCTATTTACTGTTATCTGATTGATATATTATAAGCATTTCAAGAAAACTACAAGCTCTGTACGTGAACATAAAATATTTGAATCTCGGTTGTAAATATTTCGAGGGTAAGGACTTATAATGCTGTAAATGCTGTTTTTTAGGTACCAGAGCTAGAACTTTGGTAGAACACAATATCCAATTAGAAACAAAAGTTTTTTTTCTCTTCCGGTAATGGGTTTTAGAAAACTAGAATTTCCATTCATTTGAATCATAATAGTCAAACTAATAAGGAATTTTAATCTGAAGAAATTATTTTCGATTTAAGTAAACTTTATTCAAAAGTCATTCAAGAACTCTTTAATCTATTTAATTGTAAAATTGGGGAATTTACCTAAGCTCGACAGGACGAAGTTTCTTAAATTACGATATTGAGAAACACAGTTCAGATTTCTAAATACAGTATAATATACTGTATAATACTAAACAAATTCACAGTGAACAGAAAGACAGCTTTTACTTTTAAAAAGTTTAGGGAGGGACTAGTTTAATATTTTAGAACTGGCTAGACGGTTCTTTCAAAATATCAAACGGAAAGTTTTTGGATTTTGATACGGTGATGAGGATCTTATGAATTTGATTACAGCACAATCATCTATAAATGATCATGGAAACGGATAAAAAAGCACACAAGTAAAAGGTGCAATACTGCACCAAATGTAATTTCTTTTATTTTATCGTTATGCCCTGAAAGAAAAAAAAAAGATGATGGAAATTTTTATTTTTCCATTTTTAAGTATGATAAAAAACATTACTACCTTATTAAAGATAATTAATGAATTTTCTTTCTTTTCCTGTATTTTCTTTCAACTAATCAGACTATTTCTTAACCCTTAACCCTTACAATAATTCCGATTAAAAGGTTTCTTTTTTTTGGGGAGGGGAGGTATAAGAGTGTATTTGATCATCACAGATTTTTAAAAGAATTTGGAAAAAAATGAGCAGATTTGTTAAATACTGATGTTATTATCTTCATTTTCAGAGAAAACATTTTTTTAAAAATTCGTAACCAAAGGGCTAAAGGTTAAATGGCCTTTTCTTCTTCAGAGAGGAAATTAGAATTTTATCGATACCTGAAAAATTAAGCACATTTAATGGAGGTAATTTACGAGATTTTGGTTTCAAGAGGTGAGGATTACTACGCATGCTACCTAATATGCCGTCTTGCATTGCATTTGACTTCAATCTCGTTCCATTATCTTTAAGCTCAAATTGTTAAAAATCAAATTGGCATGGTACAATTCTCTCACCAGCATTTATCGATCACAAAACATAAAATATGTTTTTTATAAATATCTAATTGAAAACCGGCAGTTCAATGCGGCAACAAATAACGGTTAAATGAAACATATAACAGCGATTTTTGACCGAATGCTCGTTAAATTCAAAGCTACCTAAAATTCCTAAAATGTTTCAACAAATCTTTTTATTACAGATGAAAAATAAATTGATATATGTTTGTGTTTCTATTTTAGACGTTGTTAAATTTTCTTTATCTCCTTATTTCCGAAAACAAGTTGTTAACGTCGTCTTAGCAAATACCGTCTTAAATCCGAAATAAAAATTTTCATAACAAGCATTACATTCTAATATTCCTGGTAGAATCAAGAAATTTTTGCTGGAAGGGTAAAAAAGATATCTACGAATTTCGAGACAGTTATACGAGATGAGTTTCCTTTTGGTGAAGAAATATCCTTCTTATTCTGAGATAAAAATTTTCTTTCGCAGAATTTTTCGAATTGTTAATGCTTCAAAACAGTTATATCTCCGACATATTAGAGAAATAGTTCTTTTAATAAACACTGAAGGGATGATTTTTGAAATTTCTTAATATGACAATAAATCATTATTATGACATTTTGTAACAACAGAGATAAATATCAAACATATCATTTAATAGGATATTTTTTAAATTAATATATAAAACGAGAGAGTCAAATATTTCCTGTTGACAAGGTGCTCTAATGGATATAAAAGATGTTGCTTCATGTTGTTTGAGTTAACAAATGAAATCAGAAAAACTTACACAGAGTAAATTTTTAAAGACTCAAAGCATTGTATTTTCTGTTGTTTGAGTAAACCAATGGAATTTGAAAAAACTTTTTGAAATTACAAGCACTTATTGAATATGTAGTAATCCGAACTGTTTCATTTACTGATCCAATGGCGCCTGGTAATGAATTAAATTTTTTTATTTAATTTTGAACCAATTAATATATTTAGTTATTAAATAACTTAAAAAATTAAAATATAATAAAGATTTTAAATATCAACCATTAGTTTTATAATGGTTCTTACACTTTCATAAAATTCCGTAAAACTTCAATCCTAGACTATAATTGAGAAAATTTTAAGTAAAGCGTGTAAAACAAGCTACCTGTTTACCAACTAATTACCTTAGGTGACTGGCTGCAACATTGAAATTTTTGGTATACTACAGAATATATTCCATGATCTAATAATATAGCAAAGAGTTATTCAATTATAGTTTCTCTGATTCAATAGATATAAAATAAACCCAGCTTGCTTTAAGAAGCAAGTACAGCATACAGCTAAAAGAGTAATAGTAAAAAAGTATTAAAAAAAGTAAAAAAGTTTTTAATTTTTTTTTTAAAAAGCAGTATTGCTTACGTCTAAAATTGATCATTTTCAAATTTTTTGTTTGAAAGTGAGCTTTAAAAAAAGATATTTTTTCAACATGAAAAAATATTCCAAATTTTCATAGTTTGAACGTCCAGAAATCAGAATGAAATATTAATAGCAACAACGAAAACAATTTGTGTTTCATTTAGAGTAGCGAAAATATTTTTGTTAAAGAAACATAAAAATTCTAAAAATTAACTAAATCTAAATTAAAAAATTTCTAACACAACTAAATCGATATCATTAAAAGGATTATTTTTTGAACTTTAAAATGACGAAAAATCATTTTTGAGAAGGAATATTTTCAGATGTTATAGCAAACAAAAATCTTCATTAAAAACTAAGAATTTTCTTAGTTTTTCATTAGCATTCTAATTAAAGTAATAAAAAAATCCTTCTAAGGCACACGCACGATATATGCACATGCACGCGCGGACGCGCCTTTGTCATAAGCAGGGAGAGGGAGATGATAAAACATGAAGTCACATATTATATTATAATAGTAATTTAAATTTAATTCTTATCACTATAGAATCAAATATACTAAAGAATTTAGTTATTTTTGTTAGCTCTTAGGTCCCAATTTTTTTAAAACGGCTATAACGATGATAGTGAAAAATTTAATGTTACTAATATTTCAGTTTATCTGTTATATAGGTATATCTGTTATATACGCATAACATAATTTTGCATCATCAAATATGCTATAATGTTAGCATTAGCTATCTAAGCTTAATATGAAAGAAAAACTATTGGGTCGTTCGGAAAGTAATTTCGTTTTTTCCTGACAAAGGATTTAATTGCATTTTTCGCACCCAATTTCATACTTAAACCGCAAAATCATTTTATGTTTTAAGAGCTGATATAGCAAGGCTTGAGTGTGAAAAAGTGCAGCTGAATCTTCGCAGTAGTTTTTGGATGGTGCCCTTTTAAATATGGAGAGCAATAAACAGCATTTTCGTCATTTTTTTCTTTTTTGCTATATAAAAGGTAAAAATGCTGTTCAAGCCAGAAATAAATTAGCCAATATGTGTGGAGAAGATGTGTTAACAGTACATCAGTACCAGAACTGATTTGCAAAATTTTTCCTTCAAATGAGGAGGCCAAAAACCACCTCAATCAGTTTTTTTTACAGCAAAGACCAAAACTTTTATGAGCGTGTAATCATGTTACTACCAAAAATATGGCAAAAGGTATTAGACCAGAATGGCAATTTTATAATTTAATAAATAATTTATTCATTAAACGAAAATTTCTTTTCATTTTGACAAAAAAATACGAAATTACTTTCCGAACAACCCAATAAATTCGATGCCTTAACTTAAAGCTTAAAAAAAACCCTTGAACAATATCTTCTTATATAATTTAAACAAGCAGTACATATTTAAAAAAACCAAAAATTATCGGCTATAATCTCTTTATTCTTAAATGTATTTAAAAAATATATATAAAAGAAGCAATTTAACACATAATAATAACAGAGCAATATAAGAGACATTTAATGGGGGGGGGGGAGCTGATTTTCGTTTTATTTAGAGAGATTTTTCAATACATTGTAAGTTCGATAATAGACAGAAATTCGATGAAAGACAATTTAAGATTTAAATTATTTGACTGATGATGCGAAGATGTTCAATAGTTTAGTAAGACTAAAGTTGGTAATGATTCGATAAGTGCTGGTTTCCATTGCATGAACGTGAATTCCAGAGATTTTAGAGATAACTTTATGGATCTGTAGATTGTTCAGAAGAATTTCTAAAATAATTTGTTTTGTGGGAACAAATTAAAGATCATAATTTAATAATATATAATCCTCTGATTCACAATAATTTAGTGGTATGTTACGATTCTAGAATGTTACTAAATGCTATTTTCTAGGTAGGCATGTTAGACGTTTGTTTAGTTTAGTTTAGATAAACGAGGTGTTCAAATGAAAAGGGACGAAACGTCGTAACAAGGTAACCGTTAACATATTTGTCTATGCCACTATGGGAGAACGTAGCGATATATCTAGGGATACAAAGGAAATCTACGACGTAGACGGACCTAGTAATTTTGAACAGCGGTCAGATGACGAGGACGACACCTGAGCTGGCACCCCGTCTCCAAACATCCATGCCAGCGGGATGACGCTTAGCCCAGAAGAATTTAACATTGTACGACGCTAATACGATGGTTTTTAGGTGTAATCGGGTCTCGGATCTGAAACCCTCCGGTTCTGAAGACGCAGCCTTACCACCAGGTCACCATGGTGTTAAAAATTTAGATAAATAAATTATGAATTTTGATAATTATATGTCTAATAATATCCAAATGATGATAGAAAAATGTATTGTAAATTTAAAAACGTAATCTTCATTACAAGTCCATTTATTAACCCATCTGTCTGATTTCCTAAATTAGAAATTATGCACTAATTTTAAAAAATTTTAAGTTTATTACGGTGAATGGCCTCACATAAAGGAATGCTAGATTATATCCAGAAGTTAAGAACCTTGACTTCAGGTACTCTGTGAATCGGCAAATCAACCAGATGAAGTCGAAAAGCCATCTATTATATAACTTACTACAACCTTATAGAATAAAAATAAATAAATAAATAAAATCTATCAATCAAAATTACATTCCAATCTTAATTAAGATAAATTAGATAATTGTACTTTTCAATGAATAAAGATACTAAGTACGACAGTAATTTCACAAACTAACCCAATTTAACTTTTATCCACTCAGAACTAATTATAAAGAGAAAAGTTCTGGAATTTTTTTTCCTCCGAACTAAGCTCATTCCCAGAAAGTTTTTTATTTTTGAAAGAAACCCAATTAGTGCATTCTATCCGAACTTAAAGACAGAATGAAATATCCAAGATTCGTTGCGTGCTATTTTTGCTTTCCGTCCGGTCTGTATCGTTTGCCGAACCAATACGAAAAAAGGGCAAGGCAAGATCGATCACTATCCAAATAGGCTAGGAATTAGATTGCTCTCTCATCCAAGTTCTTTCTTAAGGGATGAGTTAGAAGACATTTACCTCGCACTAGACAGCTTAACTATGCAGAAAGAAGTGAACTATGAAGGACTGTTGCTAGATAAGACCTTTGACTGTTTTTGTAAACATTGTTACAGACATCTAAATCTAATGAATGAATGAATGGCATACGTTGCTAACCATTTAAATATACAGATTCCACAACATATATTTCTTGCTGTTTATATAGATGCCGCGATTCTTTTTTCCCCCCTTCTTTTAGCAAGGATAAAAAGAAAAAGTGTGGCAATAATAAAAAAAGTTAACTTTAAGAAATCTTTGCGTTACGGATCTTTTTGATTCTGAAATCATTTGTCTGTCTATCAGCACAATTTAAAAAATCAATGGGCTAGATAGATAAAATATAATATATAATCTTTATAGAAAAATAGTGGATATCAATCAAAATTTGGATGAAATCCATCAAGGAAATCTGCTTGTGTACATGTAAACACATTAATTAAAAAAAATGCAAACAGACAAATCAAAGGAATTTGATATATGGATTTTATCATTATAATTGAATATGTAAATCAAATGATGATATGTCATGTCCGCTTTAGAGCAAAAGAGGGGAGCAGTAGCTTTTGAGGATAAGTATCCGAAGGCAGAGGTCTGACTTCATACGAAGATGACACTCACACATTCACTTGCACAATCCCTTTTTATACGGGGGGGGGATTTCATAGATAGAACACAGAGTAAGGAACAACTATGTCCAAATCAAGACTCGAACCTGAGGTGTCCTGATCCCAGGGAAGACGCGCTACCCTTAGGCCAAGACGCTGGCTTTGAATCAAATTCATTATAAATCGAACATCTGTAGATATGTCTTTTTGTATATATGTGAAATTTCAACTTAGTCTTTATAATAAAATTATACGGCAGTGATAAATGTTAGGCCAAATCTTCTTTCCTTTGAAGCTATAAGCAATTTCATTACCATGCTATTACTGTAATCACCTTTTAGGCTCGGAGATTAAGAATCTTTCGTTCAAGAACTCTGTAACATTCTCTTCAAATCAGAAAGATCAAAAAAATATATCGTGAAGGGTTATAAGAAATTCAAAAGGAGAACATTCCCGTGGGATTCTATACAGACATTCGAAATCAAAATCCAATGCAAATCAAACGCCATGCTCGAATACCCAAAATTATATTTATAGTTAAGAATCGGCATTTAGTATAGACACTGCTTTAATTTAACTTATTAAAAACTAATATTTTCAGGTAATGAATATTCATATATTTTTGAACAACGCAAACATGGCAAAAAATCCCTTGTTTAATGTAAACATCAGTCATAATAAGCAAAAAAACGTAATAAACAAAATTATGAATTTCACATCTAAAAATCCACAGAAATTATTTCCCCAAAATTTTCTCGCATACTGTCTAATGAAAATGTTATAACCTTTTCCAAACACCCATAAAATTATGGACTTTGCGTAAGACTGTCAAAATATACTAAATATAGATATTTGAATTACGAAACATATACTTTCTAGAGTTTATGCTAAATCTGTCATAAGATCCATGAAGACATTTTTTGCAAGTTATTTTTGACATGTAATATAGTACTCAAAAATCGGATTTCTGTTTTACACCTGTTTCTTCAAATCGACTGAAAGCAAAATCTGATACAGAACCATAATTGTAGACACAAAGTCAAATGTCAAACTTTATATATTTCAGTCATTGTATTTTGAGAAATCCCTTTTGCATGCTTATGAAAGTACACATCGACAAACGGTGAGCATTTTGGCAGATTTCATTCTGAATTCGAGAATCATCTGCATTTTAGATGTTAAATCTGCATGCCAATACAAGGTGACCATAAAAAACTTAGTTCATATTTTCATGCCTTCCATAGTCTGCATATGAAGTGTAGATTCGTTTAGTTCATTCGCTTTAACTGTTAATGCTGCCAAAGTTTAAAAATCATTTTATGGCCACCTTGTACTATCCATTTAACTCTCTTAAGGCCTTATCACACGGTGAAATTTTGCCACCAGTTTTCCGTTTCTACCCTCAAAAACCAGTCAGGCAAGTTTCATAATCGACAACTTTATCGAACCAGTTCGAAAATGTTATCGGAAATATTGTCCGCAAACGAAATTCAACCAATCATGTGAAACTTTGAAGTGACGTCACACAAGTGACGTCACTTTCCTTGTCATTTGCTGACGGAAAGTGCCGAAGATATCTTGCCGTGTGATAAGGCCTTTAGAATTGTAATTATAACTTGTATACATTCGGACAGACAGACTTAATCGGAATGCATTTCGTTCAAAGCCTGAAAGAAACCTACAAATTTGGTGTAAACAGCATATACTAAATTCCATCTATCACGTTATAAGTGTTTTATATGTTATCATGCTCACATATGGACGTGATGTCAAATTTGTGTTATGGGGTGTTAGGGAGGTCTGAAACGTGTGGCTTCCTCAAAACTTAAATTTAGATTCAAATTTTTTAAAGATTATAATACCTTTTGTTTAGTTCGTGCACAAGAAAGTGAAAAGCAAACATAGGAGCAACATTTTCAATAAATAATAAAGTAAGGCAAAATAACAAAATCGACCAATACTATATATTGCAATTTTAGACTCAACAAAAGGTTGAATAATCAAACCTCCATTCCTAAAGTTATGAAGCACTACTTCAAGTCAATGGCCGTCTGTATAGGCATCGAAAAATGTTTACGTGAAAATGTTAATCAACAAGAACACATAATATTATTGAACCCGCTCAGTTTATTCTTCCTAATAAAAAAGCTGAAAACAATCTCAAATTTATATTGAAATTGTTTGGAAAATATACATGTAAAACGAGCACCGACTTAAAAAAAAGCAGATTATTAAAGAACCAAGTTTTCCACTGAAGAAATATGAAATAACTTAGCGTGGGTGAGAGATTACAATTAGAATTTAGAATATATTGAAGAGAAGGATATGAAATTATTCCTCTATCTTGCCATAACTTTATTTGAATATGTGTGGAAATCTTTTAACTCTCAACAGATATTATTTATTTATAAGAATGGTTCGGATGAAAATATAATAATAATTTAAAATCCAAAGTCTGCTTGTGATAAAAAAAATAGGGTATAAAAAGCGCTGGGTGTAAGAAAAGACTATCTTTAAAAAATGATTTAACAGATTTTTCAGTGTTTTCTAAGGTTTTTTAAAAAAAATAATAACGTACAACTTTTTCTGAAGTTCCTTTTAGGGTCTTTACATTTTTTTCCTATTACCTCGAAGTTTAATTTTAAAAAGTTCGAACTTCTAACACGAAAAAAACATAATCCAAGGCCCATTTTTTGAGTTATTTTCCCCCAAAAAAATCTTTTTTTGAAGTATTAGGCTGTTATGTTATTAAATTCATGTCAAAAATAATTAATATTCCCATTAAGTATTCGATATATTCTCATATGGCAATAAAGTTTCGAAAATAAATATTTAAATTTGTTCTGAGCAAAAACGAAATTCCTAGGTAAATAACTGATGAAAGAATTAAGAGATGAAGTTACAAGGGAAGTGAATTAAAATTGTATCTATAAATTTATTGCTTAGTATATCTTAATTATTCACACGAAGTTGAATTGAATTAGGGTGTATTAACCTTTCGTTTTGAAAGTAAACATGATTTATTGAGGATGGATTTTGTACTTTGATAACGCGGTCACATACATCGAGCCATTAATCACACAAACCTAAAACCATGGTTAGTTGTGGAGATTTCGCATTATTAAAGAAAGGAAAAAAACTGTTTAATAATTGATGAGATGCAAATTTAAATGGGGGACGCCATATATGATAAATACATATTTTAATGATGCAATTATTAATTTCTTTTAGATAGCATGCACATATATTCGAAAACCAGATGCTTTCCTACAGAATTTCCAATATTAGTAGTTGCATAAAAGAAAAAAAATTCGCGCACATTTGGTTTATGATATTTGAGAAATGGTGGTAGTAAAGATCAGAGAAAAAAAATCGGTTCTAGTCTAGCTCAATAGGAACACTTCTCGTTACTACGAGTGCTGCATAGAAATCTGATATACTAATTAATACATCAGATTTCTGCTTAACATACTTTATTCCATTACTTAGATAACAAAAGAAATGTTGCTTTTATTCTTGAAAATTTCCAGCTAAAATTGCTGATTTCGCATACGATTGGCGACTTAAAAAAATTACTAAACGTCCATTAAATAACTGACATAGGGGACTGTCTTGTATTGAGTTGCATTAAACTAAGGTAGTCACAAAATTTTTTCGCATACTCTCCAATAAGGGATTATCTCAGAGAACGCTTGCATGACACTGATATACAATAGTCACGAAATATTAACCTTAGGTGAGAATATAGCATTTTAACTGAATCTATCATATAATTTTAGGAGGGAGTGTTGGTGATTAATTCATTGCATGCGTTTTGTTGCATCCAAAACTAGTATTTGTGTTCCAAATGTGTTTTATCCAACTAATCGAAACAAAGGTTAGATATAGAATTGCAATTGTAATAAAAAAAATCCCAAAACAAATTTGAGAAACTCAAGTCTTTATGCCTTGTAATTGCACGCTCACGTTTCTGGAAGTTCAAACTGACATATGTTCAATCCATAGTATGAGTAGCTTCAGTGTCTAGATTATAAATGTTAATTTTGCCTACCGAATTTTATCCATCTAGTTTTATTCTTTTGATAGTTATCGTGTTAAATTATATGTGAACAGCAGGAACAAACAAACTTTCTTCGAGCAGATTTCGCTCCAAATTTGGTGTTATCGCAAGTCTGATATCATCCGTCTAGATCTAAGTGGCTTTGAGTTATCTTTGTCATAGACAGAAGTCCATGTGTTAAAAATTTTTTTTTAGAAATCAGGAAGGTTTAAAACATAAAGATTCCTCAAAGTTTCAAGTTCGAATTTTTTGACGATTACTATACTTCCTCTATAATACGTTTACGATAAATTAAAAAGTTACAAATGATCATTTTAGTTTCAATTATGAAAAATTTAATAACATTTCTCTAATAAATTTTAGAAAGGGGTGCTTTTTTCATAAAATGCTCCCTTTCGAAATTTACATATTTATCCCAACATAAAAAAATACTCTTCCAAATTCTTTTTCTGTCAATTATAATCCTTTATTTAACATTTTATGGCAAAACAGGGCCATTTCTTCTTAATTTACTAGGAAGACGGTTGAGAAGACAATAATGAGACTAGAGGGTATTTTTTTTCTGGCTCATTAGTAAAAAAATATCTTTAACAGACCATAAAAAAATTCTCGGAGCTTAATGGCAACCGGCAAAGAAACCGTTAACGCAGTTTTCCAAACCCTTTAATATGATGATCACACTTTAATTAAGAGCTGTCGTCTGAAGGCACTGTTCCATGCCATTACACAAACTTATTAAAACGACCGATTATGCCCCCAAGTTCTGCCGCCTTATAAGGACTGGAGGTGATGTTAAGACGCCCAAAAGTTCCACCAACTGCGTTTTCATGGAATTATTAGGTCCACGCTGATTCAATTGAAGGAATGGGATTCGATTAATTGACGACAGATATGGTTGTGCAGGCGGCATTTCACTGCAAATCAGAAGGGTCTTAACCAGTGAAAATGTTTAGGTAGGAATGAAAGGCTTATTCCTTTGCTTCTGATGCTGATAAATCAAACTTATTACCGCAGTAAATCTTTGATTTGCTAATTAAAATTTAAGTAGAACATACTTTGAGTAATTCTAGGAAACGAGTAAGATTTCAGTGAATAATTCGCAAGCCGAATGATTATGAAATAATGTAAAATATTTAGAGTTAACATACCGCAATGAACTTAAATAAGGAATATTTAGCACATTATTCCATTATTCTGTTCTGAATTTTACTAAGCAAAACACACATACTGTTAATATTATTTACAGTAAAACAAACACTTAATACATGAAAAAAATGCCCTATATTAAAAAAAATGATATATTAAAAAATTATTTTTAACCGGTATTTTATGTAAAAACTTAATGATAAAAGAAATATAAAATTATTGCAAAAACGATATCTTAAACTAAATAAAAAAAATACATATAATTATTTCTGAAAAGAAAATGTTCTAGATTATTTCTATAGAAGAGATTCAATTTTATAATAATACAAGAAAGTTATCTAAAAAAAAGCATAATTCTAAATCAAGCACGATAACACAAAGATAGCATAAGTAGATAACTTCAGTTCTTTTAGATAAATAAGGAAAAAAAAAAATTCAATTCAAAATGTATTAAAAGTTGATGATAAAAAATGTTTAAAAATTAAATTTAAAACTACTACTAAATTGATATAATTTAATTGGTATGTAATGAATTTTCAACTGATTTACAGAAGAATAAAATTTTAACACGGATGTCAAACTTTCATTAAAATTAGAAGATTTAAACTTAAGTTTCAAGCATGAAATAAACTTTATAATTAGAAAAAGTAAGAGATATTTGAAAAAGGAGAAACCCGCAATTCTGTATAAATATGTCCAATTAATAGTCATTAATTATTATAGCAAAATAATTAATTTACTAACTGAATGAAAACATATATTATTCCTTATACAAAATAATTTTTGATCCCAATAAAATAAATGCTAGTGAAACAAATTATTATAAACTGTAAGATAAATATCTATATCAAATAAATATGTTGTTATTTTCTACAACATGAAACGTTTTGTTCAGAAAAATATGCTGTTTTATGCATGTTTTTGTGAATATTTTTAATAATGCGAAATGTTTTATGTAATGTATGTAATCAATTATCATCGAATTAATTTTTTTTACATATTTCAACTATTAGTCATCAATTTATCAAAATTTGAGAAATGTCTCGTTAAACCCATTATGTTAAATTAATAAGAATATATTTGAAATATGAGAAATTCCTGAAAGATAAAATTAAAAAAAAAAGGAATTTTAAAATGCAAAGCTTTCTAAATCTCTTATGTACTAAGAAGATAATTTATAAAGAATTCGTATTTATATGCAGACAAAATCGATGGTAAAAAAATTCATGTTTTCGAATATTATATGAATAAAAGTGATAAAATATAATCAGAACCCAAAAAAGATCCTGTATTCGAAAATGCCATAGTAAAAAAAAATTGAAATACATGCTATAAAATACAAATCGAATTTCCATTTAACATCAAAAAAAAAAAAAAAGTCATTTAAAAATGAAAACATAGCAAAACAAAATGAAAACATAATTTTAAATTCAATAAACACAGACTGCTTACTTTCATATTCATGCAACCTAAATTTTATAAAAGACATCCAGCATTGCAAATAGATTGAAAAATCACGAACATCTCGTTAAATTGCTGTCAGAAAAATCTTTAATAAAACACATGTTGCAGATGAGATTAAAAACGCCGAAGTTACTTTCATTAGATCGTGAAAATAGCTCTCAGGCACGTTTCGGCATGCTTCAAAGATTCCATTCAGTTATAAAGCAGCGAAACGAATAATCAGCACAGCTTCCTATTACTTCCATTAACTTGTAACACTTATTTTTCGCTGATACTTCGTAATTCAAAATACGATTTATTCGAGTAAAAACTAAATTATTTTGAAGAAAATTTCTACATGATAGTGTCTTTGACGAAATTTGCCGACTTCTGTGTTATAAATTCTTTTTAAAATAAAATGCAATAAATGTTCCTTCAGGTAAAAATAAATGATCTTTTGAGGAAATTAAGATTTCTTCACACAATTGTTTTAATGAAAAATTAATGCATATTTTTCAATAAATAATTTTCTAACTAAATCCCATAGTTACATTATTTCCGATCCGTTCATACGTGTTTCTAATGTGATCTGCTAAATTAATTTATAAGATTAAACTCTCTTTAATTTGATACGCAGCGATTGAATACCTGTCGGATAATACAGATAATTCAAAACGAATGTCCACTTTCATATGAGTACTATGCAAAATGTAATAACTGCATACATTTAAAATGTACATACATGCAGAGGTAATATAAGCAAATTTTGAATGTACTCCTTACAAATGTTTAGCATACGCTCTTTTTTCTTGTACGGCACACATCAAATCTGAAACGTAATTCTTGCCAAACTTTATGAAGCAAGCCTGTATCGATGCTGTGAACGGCTTTCAAATCTGTCATGGCCATTGGACTTGTAAGCCGTACACACCATCTTTTACAAAACCCCAAAGGAAACAAATCGCATACAGAAATATGAAACCTTCCCTAATAAAGTTAGGGAAAAATTATATTTCAGACTTGATGTCTATCATATAACAAAAAGAGTGCCTATCGAACATTTTTAAGGACTTGCTTATATTAACTCTGCATGTATGCATATTTTTAATGAATACTTTAAATTTTATGTAAAATATGAAATATAGACATTCATTTCGACTTTCCCTCCAGAATGTCTGGACAACGGATAATCATATAAGCATTATTGAATCATATTGTACCATTAAAAAAAATTCTGCGCTTATGGAACAAAGTAACAATATGTGAAGAGGCTGACAAATAAATTAAACACTAAACTCATGAACTGAAAAGAGGAAGGTTTCATGTTTCAGCAGAGAAGAATGATTCATCACGAAGCAACATGTCTCAAAGGTGCGTTGGATTAATGGGGGTGCTGGAGTAACGAATGTCGGATAAAAGAAAATCTACTGTATCAATTTGAAAGAAAGCTTAAACAATAATCTAGATCAAACCATTTTTTAGTTATTTTTGTCACAGAGAGGCAGACGGATAGTTATAAAATTGCGTTTTTCGAACTCAGGTAGGTCTAAAAAGTGGAGATATGGCAAAAAAAGTTCGAGTGCGAATTTTTTGATATGTATTTTTTGATATATATTTTTTATAATTTCTCTATGCTATGAATACAAGAAGGTAAAAAATAAATATTAAAAAAAAAACATGATGTAGAAAATAATGTAAAGGCGAAAAAATTCATTTTTTGCCCTTTTATTTAAATCTGGCATTAAGGTTCAAAATAAACAGTTTCGTAAAGCAGCGCCATTTATTTTCATTTTTTCATTGCTCTACATTATTTAATGGCGAGTGTAATTCTACATTTTCGTGAACGAAATATAGAATAATCATTAAAAAATGACTTTGTAGTCTTGATAAATTTCTAGGCTTTAAACCACGTAACATTGAAGAGTACTGTTTGGAATTATGTCTGCCTGTTTGAAAACTCAGTAATTTTAAGGAGCGATGAACTAGATAGACAAAATTTGGAACGCGATTTTTTAAACCAAAATTTCTGTTGAACAAATCTTGATATAAATATGTATAAGTGAATCTGAATCTAACAATTCATAACTATAAATGAAATTTTATTCGTGATTTCATAATCAGAGCTGCAATACAAATTTTGAAATAAGTCTGTAATCAGGCTGTCTATCGGTGAATTTATTCAAGTGTTTTTAAACACGACACCATTATCATTATGCCAATTACATAATTTATCTTTACACCCACATTGTTGATTATAGGCAAATTTTGGAAAATTCCATTAAACCACAAACGGCCATGCCAGAGCTAAAATCCACAATTAATTGAAAGAAATGTAGTGTAGTATTGGTTAGATAAGATAGTCAACAAAATAGGAGATTGGTATTAAATTTAAATTTCAGAGCAAAGAAATGCCCATATGCATATAATCTCAATTCTCGTCAAGATACACAGCTAAACAAAGAAACAAAAACAAAACAAACAAAAGAGCGGCCCCATTTTGTGGAAATATGTAAGAAAGTCGAGTACAGGATACTTATGATGGTTTAAAGCAGAGTTTCCCAAACTTTTTTGTGTCGTAGACCCCTTGCCATGTTTTTCCGTATTGAATAGACCCCCTACTTACCTGATATTGATTTCCTGTAAATTTTTAACTGTAGTGAAGTTTACTGTTAAAAACTTAAAGTAAAAACACATGTTAATTTATACATTTATTAATTGAATTTAAATTTATACTACTCAAAATAAAATTTCGTATCTGTTATGTAAAATCTATGTAACATGAAATAAACATAAAATAAACTAACATAAGCAAAAAGTCAATATTTAGATTCGAATATGGCATCAGTCATCTATGGGCAAAATAAAATTATTTAAATAAGCTTACAGCTTACACAATTTTATAAACATATTTAATTTTTTTTTTACTTCATAGGTACTTTTATGAATAATGTAAATGTTTTGATATTATAAGATAGTATGATGTGAGTAAATAGGTACTATCAGTGTATGTGTTGAGATTTACTATCGTGGATCCCCATTTTCATTTCATGGACCCCCAAATTTTTTTTCCGCTGACGTAGACCCCTTGCAGGTTGTCATAGACCCCAAGGCGTCGATATAGACCACTTTGGGAATCACTGGTTTAAAATAATCTGAATTTTAATTCGAATACGCAAAAAAAAAAAAAAAAAAAAAACATGCTTATTATATATCGGGAAAAAGTTTTCACAGAAAACTGGTAGATAGTCATTGTTAAATATGTTTTAAATGTTCAATAAGAAAATGCATATTTTTACACAAAAAAACTTTACGTAAAAATAAAATGAAGTAAAGGCAAACTCTCCATCAATTCTTTTTAAACAAACACTTTCAGGATTACGGCGAAAGGCCAAATTCACGATGTAATTAACCTCAGGACCCTCCGGAAAGTTATTTCGGAAAAGAGAAAATTATTGCGCGGAAAGTTTAGGAGGAGGGCTAATTTTAGGATTCGCATGGAGAAACAGAGTGTTCTTCCCTAGAATTCAAAGAGTAATTAAACCTCCAAATAAATGTCAGAGTATCCATATTTGCATCTAAGTTAAAAATATATATAGCAGGAAATGCAATTAGATATAATTTTTAGTATCCTAAAAGTAAAAATTACTTAGAGATTTCGAAAATGTTAGTAAGGGAAATGACGACTTTCATTGATTTATTTACAAATTCTTAAAAAAAAAAAAAATGATTCCTGAAATTCAACAGAAAAAGAAAGAATAACGGTTTTACAAAACAATTACATATATATCTTGTAATCCCTCAGGTAATAAGCAAAATTCTTCTTAATATTTTAATCATATTTACAACAGCGTAACGTATTTACAATCGTATGAGAGTGCTATTCATTTTTTGATTAGTTCACTTATCACTGCACTTAACACTTAAATGCAGAGTGTTGCTTTTAAGCAGCATAAAATGACTTCAGAATTTTAAGACAATAAGAATGAAGCTGTAATGGTTGTTGCTGCCATACTGGGAATAATATTAAATAAATTTATGATATTTATATGGAAGCATGAGTGCTGATGAAAGGTATAAATAAATTGTTTTATTTCATTTCTGAGTGCATATCCGTTTAGTTTTGCTCGCCCAGTGGAGAACAATATATTTTATCTTGCAGCGTTGATATAAACCTTGAAAAATAAGGTATTTTAAGTCTGTATTTTCACTTTAATGTCTATACCCGAATAGCAATTAACCGTTTCTAAGTCATAAATCATACATAAAATAACTTTATTTTTTAAAGCACTTTGCTTGTAATATAATAAAGAAATAAAGTCAAAATACATTTTTAAATTGGGCATTTAAAAGGTCAGAAATGTAAAAAATTCAATTTTCTGCGACCTTGATGAATCTAGAATATTTTTAAAGCATTCAAAGAAAAATTCTAACAAAATTCAATGCTTTTTTATATAGCTTAGTCGGAAAAATAATGAAATAAAACTTTTTTTTTTACTACATACAAAAAATATTGAATAAATTTTAATTGGAGTGAATGAATCAGCTTGATCACCAAGCATTTTCTCAGGTACTTTTACTAATAAATTGGATTCAACTTTACGAAATCAACTGCAAAAAATCTGCCCTCACACAGCCAAGAGGTAATAAGATTATAATTCTTTGAACTTTATCCGGAGTTAATTCTATGTTTCACAATTCTATTGAATGAAATTTCTTTAAATTACTTTTTCATCAGCAATAAATGGAAATGTAGTAGTGGCGCTAAATGGATCTCGAAAATATTCAAATTTTTTTATATAAATCAAATGGATATACATTTTTCTATCAATGTGATAAATCTTCTACAAAAATGTTGCAATTTGTGAATCTGAGTTAAAAATTAAAAAATAAAATTTAAATTACATTATCTCTTTCAACACCCCTGTAAAAAAAGGTAAGAACACCTTCGGAAAATTCATGCCAATTTCGAAACTATTGCACTCAAATATTAAATTTTTTCGAGAATCAAACAAACTTGGTATAAATGTTTAAAAGCCGAAGTAACACTGCGATGTATAAATGCGATTTTTGTAAAAAAGAGATTATATTATGCGGCACGGTTATAACTCTTACAATGTTCCTATTTCCAGTCATTCAGTGGATGTAAATATCTTTGCAAAGACTTCCACGATACAGTTAATGATACATTAAATGTATTACCAATTTTTAAAATGATCACTTGACAAATATACAAGGTGTATATTTAGACCATTTATTTTCAAAAATTTCTAAAAGAAAAAATAGAAACAAGTCTGATGGCAAACAAAATCCAATTCCTGACTAGAGTGTGACAACATTAAAAAAAAATCATAGAAATGTGGATGTAGTACAGATTCTTTTTATTTCTTTCACGAAATAAAACAAACAATCGGACCGCCTTCAAAAGAATTGAACAAAATTGTGAAAAGAATTGCAGAGATCATGGCTATGTACAAATAAAAGCAACAGGGTAAATATTTTTTTCATCCAGCGTTCCTCACACCAATAGCTATTCTTAACGTGACAAGAAGGGTGTGCAGTTCTCTCCTGTTGATTCACCGAGAAAAAGTGTCAACTCAAAGTAAAGTAGATGGAAACATAAATAAATCTGGAACAGTGAGAAGGAACAGCATAGTGTATAAATCTAATAAGAAAAAAAAGTTTAAAAAATATATCAAGTGCGAGAAGACTTTTAGGTTGACAGGCGACAGGACGTTTTTATCTCATGCAGTGACAAAATGCTGCTGTTCGCTGTTTCCTGATTCAATTTTAAGTCCATAACGGAAGATAAGTCTTGAGAGTTTTATCAGATCCGGATGGTAAATCAGTTTTTTCCTTCTTTTTTCTTTTCTCTCAGTTCCTTACAAGATAGATTTTATACTGAAAAAATATATAAAAACTTTTGGAAAAAAAATTAAAAGTAACTCATTAATACTTAATTTTTTTTGAAGCGCACATAAAAGTAATATTAATTTAATTTCTCTTGAAATTAAATATTTTTTTTTGAAATATGATATAATAGCTACATTTACATAATTGAAAAAATAAAATAAAATTCCCAATAAATTATTTTTGTTAAAAAAATTCAAAAATCGATAAATTTTTTTACAATGATAAAATATTATTGTAAAAAAAGTAATTGTACTAGATATTAAAAATACTTTTGAAATATTGCAAAATATAAATAAATAAATATAACTTCGATTTTTCTCCCATTAATACAAAAAAATTAACAGTAAAAATAAAAATGGCGACACTTTGACTTTAAAATCTGGTTAAAAGTGATATACGCCATAAAAAATTGTCTAGGAATTTTCAAAACATGTTGATTTCCTTGATAAAGCAAAAAGGAAACAGCAGAATATGTTCAGCTCAGCTGCGGAAGAGAAAAATAAACTGAATAAATAGAATTTGGATGTCAAGGGGTAAAAGTATGTTTTAAAAAAGTAGCAATATACTGAAAATAAAGTTGAAGTTTACAATACAAAACTTTAAAATACTTTTATTTGTTCTATATGATATATGCAAAAGACAAAATATCGTCCGATTCGAGACGAAATATTGTTTGAAATGATTCATTACACATACGCGGTTTATAGAACGGCAATTGTAAACACTAGTACCAAAGAAGTAACATGTTTTCAGAAAACTTTTGGTAAGCTAAATTTGTATTTCCCTTTGTATCATAAAATCCTTTACAAACATAAAAAGCTATTCATTTGGATTTTTCTGAGAAATTCTGTCACTAAGCAAATTATATGTATCCAGATAGGATCCCTATAATTTGTTTAGTGGCAGAATTTCGGAGAAACGTTGGTCTCGCTCATCATTTAAAATGACTAAATAGATAATTTAACTTCGAAATTCATTCAAAGTAAACTTTACGTCCTTCATACGTTGATGATATTTGAAACATGATTTTGTGAGCATAATTTAAAAAAATATACGTGGTAAATTAGTTTGTACAAGAAAACTGAGTAGACAGATTTGAGAACCTGTCAAAGCAAGCTGACATGCGCATTATCAAATAAAAATTGTTATTTTTGTATTATTTTGATGTTCTTGTATGGATCATTCTTTTGGTAATATTACCGCACAAACTAGAAAAGCCAGCAATGGCCATGACTCAATCTGAGTATCTCTTTTCTGATTGGTTGGTCGTATCCCAATTAAGATATTTTATCCGAAGACTAAAATTATCTTACTTAAAATGCTATCTATTGTTTATCTAAGATCTGGAAGATTTTCGATCTTTCTTTCAAGATTCAAACTGGATTGTTCTAGATTTGACTCGTAGCTGAGCCACATCAGTGATGGGTAAGTTTCCAGTTTAGGGCTTGTTTTATTCTAATAAAGTTTATAGATAAATAAGTGTGAATTGTTTTATTCTAATAAATTAACACCACAATTATTCGCATCTTCATGATAATAATTAGTTATTATAGAATTTTAAGTTTTTTTCATGCCGATATCATTCTATTCGGCTCTTTGATGAGATAAATGTCACAAATGGACTAATGATTGCTATGGTTATTGATCATATAGTTGCAATATAATCATGCAACAGAACAAATCAGCAACAGAAAACCCAAACAAAATTTATCTGTCTGTCCCTAACGCTTAAACCTTAATATAGCGGTGTTATAGAAGATTAAAGTTGACTGAATGTACTGCGAATTAAAGAATTTACTGCAAATATATCGAACGCAAAGTATGTTTTTGAAATGTATCAGTTTTTGAAAGCAGGACCTTCCTTTGTTGAAAGAACATTATAATTAACAAATTTAAGGAATTTCACAAATAAAAAATTAAAAATAAAAATTTGGAATGTTTAATTAAATAAAATTTTTCATTAAAAAACTCTTAAAGAGAGGTCTCAAAACAATACAATTTTCAATTTTCTTCTCACTCAAATCGTTGCTGCTTACAGCAAGAAATTAATTATAATTACATTAAAAAAAAGGTTAATGAATTAAAGAGATATTTTATTGTCTGTCCTGATAAAGATATGAACTTGCATTCTAAATTTTTAAGAAACGGTTAAAGAATTAAAGTGATATTTTGTTTTTATCATTATAATGATATGAATTTATATTCTAAATTTTGAAGAAAATATTAATGAATCAAAGAGATATTTTGTGCTTATCAAGATAACGGCACGAATTTGCATCCCGAATTCTTATAGCACACAACGTAAAAATCAATACTAATAAATAGCTTTAAATAGCTAATATAATAATAGCTTTAAATATTAGAAAATATCCTTCAGACTGTCCACAAAGGAAAATATGCAATAATGTCAAAAAAAAAAATGGGAAAAATTCTTTGCATAAAAGTTTTGAAGACAGATAAGGTTAGAGACAATCAACCCATTTAATCAATAATTTATTTCCAAGTCATAAATGCTTTTAAAATACTAAAATATTGTTTAATTAAAACTAAGTTATACGGAGGAAGCAAAGCTCCATATTACTTCCTTCAGGTAATGGCACTTCATTGACATTAATGAGAAACCATACCCGAAATCTCGGCTAAATAATTTTTAATCTACGCAGCTATAAACGGATATTTATGCACAAGACTTGATAGTAATTAATAAAAGATGCAGAGGGATTCGTTATTAAATTTAGTAAATGTATGGGAAATCTTCCGCCTTATCGAAGCATTTAATGCTAAAAGTGAAAATAAACACATTTAATGCCTGAGAGGAAATTGTCAATAACCAGAAAATCGATATTTCATAATAACACCAAAATAAATATCTTTTATTTGAGTAAGTGAAAGGTAAAGCTTTAATAATCATGAGTCTAAAATTTGAGTAAATTATATAAATATCGACTGTTAAGATAAAAGCTAGGTTTGAATTTCTAAAACAAATTTGAATCATAATGTTCACGAGCCAATAAACTTAGCTTGCGCTTGACAGATGACTTAATGAAAAAGAAGAAATATTAAACTGGAAAATAAGATATGACACACTATGATAATATAAAATGAAATATCAATGTATAACCAATTCTTTAGATATAAATGTAGTATTCATAAAGTATCATTCTAAGGTATTTATTGTCTAATATAAAATGCCCTTTATTTTCTATTTTATTAAAAATAAAAAAAATGTTCAAAACAAAATATATCAAACTCATTAATTCTATGACTATCTCTCCTCTCCCCCCCCAAAAAATTATTTAATAATTTCAAGTGTAAATAATTTAATAATTACTTTAAAAAACCTAGCAACCAAAATATAAAATATCTTATTTAGGAATGGCTAATTTGAATGAGATTTAAAAATACTGAACAATAATAACAGCAGAATCGCAAAGAATTAGCTTTTTCCCCCAAACAAGTGCAAAAAGTAAATAATAAATTTTCCTTCGCTCAAACATTAAAATATAAAGATTTATTATAATCAATTCTTCAAAAAAAAAAAAAAAAAAAAAAAAAAAAAACAGAATAAAAAAAAAAAAAAAAAAATGTTTCTCGATTTACTCCTTATTTGAAAAACCATGTAAGCCCCGGTTACCCACGAGATTTTCCATTAACCTCAAATGGATATTTTCCATAATCCAATCGATTCGGTAGTTTGTTTAGTGAAGGGGCAAAAAAAGGATTAGCCTTCGCAACATCAAAACAAGCTCCTTTTTCCGGAATATATTTCGATAAGCTGGAAGGTGGGAGGTAACAAATGGGGACGGAAAGCATTAGGGGGTAACTGCCACTAAACTGGAAATTTTTATCTCAGCTTTGCAGGAGGTCAATACAGAGGCGGTTTTGGAAGCAAACAGTTCCCATGGGATCTTTTCGAACAGATAGTGATGGTCAATTGCACCCCGCTTTCCGCTCCACTTACTGTTTTGGACAACGATGGTCAATAAATATGTCGACCGTGAATATATGAGCTGTATACAATACAAGGTTGCACTATGAGAGACCTGAGGTTACCCCAAATGGACTGTTTGCCGACGTGAGATGTTAGATTAAATCGTAGATTACTCGGTCCGATGGACTTCAGAAAAGGTTCATTTCTGATAGTAATAATGAAGAGGTTTCTCTGATGCCAACTGAAAGCGTAGGAGAATTCCGTTCATCTATTTCGTCTTTTATTACTGCTGCCAAACGAATAAACACAATCGATATAAATAAGTTTATGAAATAAAATTATAAATTCATTATGTATAGTTAGGCGGCTATTTACTTAATGCGTATCTCATTAATTTGGGATCATAGTAAAAAGTATTCATAACTAAACAAGATAAAGCACTCGGTGAAATCAAGTTATATGGAAAATGCGCCGTGAAATCATATGGTAACTACGTCGTGAAATCAAATTATACTGTACATCGACATGAAATAAACTGTGAACGATTGGAAAGGCTATGCACACTTAGCTCTCTCCTATCAACAATTGAGAAGTCATAAATAATAATGAAAAATTCTTAAATATAGGTGAAAAAATCAGGATTTATTTTTATTTATTTATATCAATCAACATCGAATTATATGCTCATTTCAATGTCGATTCCTCTCAACGTAAATGTGAACTTTCATCCATTCTCTCAGTGTAAAAGACGTTCATTTCATTATTCATTTAATATCTTTCATTGCAATTAATTTTTTCGGCAATTAAACTATCATATCAAATTAATTCACCAATAATATTATGATTATATGGCGATAAGAGTCAAATACAATACATCAGATATAAAATGACTAAGTTCATTTAACCATCTTCTTTTCCTTCTCACCCTAAACAATTCAAAAGGAATAATAATAATAATAACAAAATTATCGAAATTTGCAGGTAAATCGATTGTAATTTTACGAATTATTCAGTCAACATAAAAATAAACAATATGATAATTTCTAAAAAAATATGACGGTTTAGAAAAGTCGTTTTTTTAACCCTGAAAAATCTGAAAGACAGTTCAATAATAATTTCTAGATTTATTCGGTTTGGAAAAAGTAAACAAAGAAATATATTTTTGCCCCACTCCTCTCCTTGCAGCAATCATGATAAAATACATAAAGTACATAAAAATTTCATTATTCATCAAATAGTACTTATTATTGATCTCTTCAGAAAATGAACCATTATATATAGTCCAATTTAAATATATCAAGAATAAACTAATACTACTCATCAAATTGATGTAATTAAGAATTAATAAAATTAAATACATTAATAATATACATAAACAAATAATTAATTAAAAGCAGGAGTATATTAATAAATTGAATAAATAAAAAATTAAATGCAAGAACAAATAAATAAAGAATTAAATACAAGAACGAATTAATAAATTGTATTTAATTAATTATTTATTTATGCAAGAATAAATTAATAAAATACATTTAACTAAACTTCTTTTTTTCAACCCATGCCAAAGAGTTTTTAAGCGCTTTTTTTTTTGCATTCCAGAAATTATTTACTATCTTTTAAAAAAATAACAGTGGCATTTATTTCATTTATTCAACGATTATTTTGTCACATCATAAGAAAAACTAATTTAAATAACGAACAAAAGGGAAATTTTTTTACAAAGAAGCCATTGAAAATAAAGATACGCCATTTGTTTACAAAATCTTACATAATTGCACGCTATTGAATCAGTTCCAAACCTTTCAAGTTCATTACCTTAAGCCCATTTATGTTTATTACATTCAAGAGGAAGAAGAGAATTCCATAATCTTCCTCTTGAATCAAACCGAGATAATCACTTTAAGTTCCAAAGGTGCTGTTAATCGGGCTCGAAGCAGAACGCTGTCGGGCATTGTCCATTTAAAAGAGTCATTAAAATTCTCGGCAATACGTCGAAGCTTCGAAAATAACAATGATTCAAATCGAAAATATTTCAAGCATACGTAATGGGATTACAGACACACAAGGTCTGCTTCATTCTTGTCATTTCGCTTGAAGCCACTTGTGTTCGCATTCAGATGTTTATTTGAATAACTGTAGGATGACAAAGCAATGGAGAGGTGATTAAACATGAACTCCCCACAGAATTTAAACATTAAATTCAGTTCAGCAAACAGTCTTCGGATCGAGTAATGCACATTTGATAATCATGGTAATCCTTCCAATTTGAAATCGTTCGTATTTTATATTCTGAAACTAAAGTCGATTCTGGAATTTTAGAATGTGTTGATAATTAATTGTTTATGAAATGGAAACAACTTCCTTATAAATCAATGAATAATTTGATACTTAAACTGTAGCAATTTCCCCTCCCCAAAAGTACAAAGAGGTCTCGCCTTCAAAAATATGATGTGTAATTTCAGAAAAAAAAATCTATACAATGAATGCCCCTGATAATCTTAAGTATGTATGACAATAGATTCTGATGATTATTTTTTCGTATGTCAAAATTTTATACTTAATATTTATAACAAAAAAGTCTTCATCAACATGACTGAAGATTCTCTAACCAAAAAACTTAATATATTATCTTTTTTTGTTACGAATTGATAAGATTATCCTTTAGATCTATCAGGATTTCAAGAAATGTAAAATTTGGTTCGTAATTCTACAAAATACATATATCGTATATTGTGCATTCCCTCAGAACTACTTCACAACGTCTTCTAGCAAAAAAACATTTTTACCAGCAATATGAATGAATTGCACAATGTTTCTTATATCGTTATATAATATGCAACACCAATAGTCAAATAATATTTAATTAACGGAACATAATTGTACGACATTTTAAGCATTAAGGGCCATCAATGTGAAAACATCGAATGATTATATTAATCGAATTCTATCAATCTCGTAGTACAAAATTTATATAATACAATTTCTGACTTGGCACCTATTCTTCTATTAAAAACGTGAAGTATTTAAAAAAAAGCTATCAGTCATACCGGTTATATAAAATTCACTACCTTGATGCACAATACATATCTTCTAAATAATAAGAGCAAAAGAAAATATATTATAGGCACTTCATAAACTTTCGAAACCTGAGCCGGTAAGTTACGATCACTTCACGCCATATCCAAAAATAAAATGACAGTTTAACATTTTCATTTCAATTATCTTAATGAACACTTAGTTAGAGCACAACCTAACTTTATTATTAAGTGCATCAAACCGTTCATCCACCGCCCCTCGCGTTTATCCCGTTGCCATTCCGAATGGAATAGTGGGAATAAAGTGATCGATATTAGAACGGATTGGATATCGAATGTTCAATACCATGAAAGCTGACGATTATTTAGCTCAATAAAACTTATTTCGCATAAGCCTATTTCCAATTAGAAAAGCAGAATTTTTAAAACAAAATACAGAAAAACAATTAAGTCCCCCTAGCTAAACAATAAAACAAATAAAAGTTAAAAAAATAATATCAAAACTCAATAACCTTACCATTTACATTCATTCAGCGCCCATTTCAAATGATATAAGGAAATTAAATGTTCAAAATCAAAGGAAGGGGTATAAGTAGGAAGTCTAAAACTTACATTCAAATTCTGGCCGTTTTCTGCAGTGATTGATTTTGGTATGGAATGGTTTTAAATGTTTGAATTTAGTTTTATATAACTTATTTCCAAACAAAAAAAATTGTAATTATAAAATGAAATCGGAATAAAAAATGTATGTGAAGCTAATCTTGGCAATGAACAAGTAAAAACAGTAACTAATGAAAACACTGTTTCAAAATTAACACTCCACAATGAACATTTTCATGTAAATATAAATATGCATAGAAAAGAACAAGGAGCTAAAATTAAAAATGAACCGTATGAAATAAAGTGTACCAAGAATTTTCATATGTATTTACAAAGAAACAACGACATAGGGTTTTTTGAGTCTATTTTACATTTACATTTTTAAAAAATCACAGTTTAATAGAAAAATTAAGTTAATAAGAAAATTTAAAAACAATAAAACTTTATAAGGGGATTATAAATCGCTCCAAAAAACGATTAACTTGATTGATAAATAAATACTTTCAAAAGAAGAGTAGTAGAAGAACATTTGTTTGGTAGACAATGTTTGATTCAAATGAAGAATAAAGTATATCAAAGTAGTATTTCTAGAAAGACATCCACTATCTCTTTATAAAAGAGAAAAGGTAAGAAGCAAAGTCAACAACAACTAAAAAGTTAAATTGTAGCAGCATAAAACTAACTTTTTAAAGAGAAATTTCACTTTAAAATTTAACATCAAAATAATTAAATTAGAGGCAAAACATTAACTGCTGTTTAATGATCCGGGGAGCTATTTGCAAGTCACATTATCATAGGAATTCCAAGCTCTTTCAAATTAAGTCACCATCTAATTTTTTTTATCTTATAGAATCGAAAGAATTCTATAAAATTCTAAATTCAAGAACTAAAGAGAATTCTGTTTGAATTCGGATTTATATTGAAGGGAAAAAAATTCTTGAAAAAAAAAAAAAAATAGCAGCTCGTGATCTAGAATAAGAACTATAATAAAATTCTAAAAAAAAAGAAAAGAAAAAAAAAGTCTTTTGAGCCTCTGGCATTACTGTTCCAACGATAAAGAAACCTGCATTCTAAGAAATGCGCCAAGAAAAAGAACTAGATGCATAAGAGTCAGAGAATGGTAAAGCCAATTTCTTGTAGAAGACGACTTGAAATTCTAAAAAAACTTCTATGTTTGAAATAACAATATAATGAAACTGGTATGCGAATCTAGTTTCAGAAAGAATTTTCTGGAAAGTAAAATGGTTTTCTATTCATGAGAGTTGAAACTATGTAACAAAAGTAAATAAAGACATTTTCCATTTTCCAACTTTAAATATAAGAAAAAACACTGAAACCCCCAAATAGTATACACTATATTATTAATATCAAAATTTTATTAAAATGTAACAAGCTATATAATCGTCACATTTTAACGCAATACTAGGGCAATTTTAGAAAGGATATCACAATTCTGAGCCACAGTCAAATGACGAGGGCGACACCTGAGCTGGCAACTCCTTTATCCACACCCTACCAGCGAGAAAAAGTTTGGCCCTTGACTTATTTAACGTGCATCAGCCCAGCTTATACTTCTTCGGAATCGGGTCTCACATCTGAAATTTTCCGGTTACGGTTCGAGACTTTACCACCAGACCAATCAAATTATTTAGCATATCTGTACACAACAAGGTAAAGGTTCATAAAGGAGCATAAGTAGGATAATATATTTCCCCGGTGAAAATGATTCACAGCAACTGAGATAGAAATATAACTGACGTGCAGGTGATTCATGGAAGTATTGGGAAATTTCTAGGAAATCGGTTCATAATAGTATCTGGATTAAGGGAGGAGAGCTCCCACGGCTGGTCTGATGGCAGTAAGTTTCCCAATATTAAGTCGCGCATCAGTCCCACAGTTTATAAATGGTGCTACTTAAAAGCTGAGGCAGAGGAGAGCCTATAACAGCCATCCATCGATTTAAACTCCTCAACCACGCCATAAGGCCACTATGGTTACCAAAAAACACTGAAGCCTTAAAAATATTAAATAACATGAATAGAAGAATCAATTAAGATAACAGTAATCTGCTCAAATAAAATTAAAATTGTTTTAACATTGAAATCTAAATCTAAATTAATAATCAAATAACAACAATAATAATTGCATTTAGATGTTGGAAATTATTAGCTTTTCTTATGAATTGTATAAAATTAACTATTTCCCATTATCTAGTTCGGTAATCAATTTTGAGAAGATACAACATTTTGTTATAGACCAGACAGACGATTCAAGTTGTTGCAGACTGTCAAACTTAACTAAATTAAATATTGCGTTATTTAGGAGCATGTATTTTTTTTTTTATTGATCTTTTAAGAAACTGAAGAGGATAGTGGTAACACCAGACTCTTAATAACAAAAAATTATCATCACTAAAATGTATTTAGATTTAATATTTTTTTGGGATAAAAATGGTTAATAGCATTAATTCTTGCTTTTGATTTTAAATGTTATTGTGGCCGGCGTCCTGGCACAGAGTTAGAGCATCTTCCCCGTGATATGAGGGAACCGTTCCGTGTTCGAGTCCAGTTCGGGAACGGTTGTTTTGAGTTATATTTGTGAGGGTCGAATGTGACCATCCTCCCCCATCCTGTAAAAAGGAATTGGACAAGCGAATGCGATGCATGAAGTAGCTAAGTCGGTCTCTTGCCCCTAGTTGGAGCTACTGAAAAAGAGAGAGAGAGAGGTTCAAACAAAGAGCTCACACGGCTTAAATCGCTGCAGGATAATGTTGGCGGGCTTGTAAAGTGCCATAAGTCAAAACAACAAAAATGATATTGTAAAATACTAATAATCTTTTAAACAGTGTGTCTAATCTATATCTATACTTATAATAAAGCTCAATGTGTGTGTGTGTGTGTGTGTGTGTGTGTGTG
>JAPMOQ010007295.1:621193-632376 GCA_026543055.1 Argiope trifasciata | reverse complement strand
TGTGTGTGTGTGTGTGTGTGTGTGTGTGTGTGCGTGTGTGTGCGTGTGTGCGTGCGTGTGTGTGTTGGCGCTCTACAGGCCAGACCGTTGGACCTACAGCTACCAAATTTGGTACATGTGTACCTTGGAGGTTGGGAATGTGCACCTCGGAGCCCTTTTTTCGAATTTTTAATTAGAATTTGAATTAATTAAAATTTAAGCGAAATTTCGACGTTTTTCCGCTATAACTTCCGAAAATATGATCGCACAAACATGATTTTAACATCAATTTAAAGATTAAAAAATTAGCTTTCTAATGGTATCTTTGTTTTAATGTATAACTTAAGCGTCTATTTTTAACGAATTTTTTAAGAAATATTTTAACCATTTTTTTTTGAGCACGTGACTGGATAAAATAAAAGAAAACAATGACGGAAGTTCAAATAAAAACAAAACTTTCATCGTAAATCAAGTCTAAAGAAATGATACTTTTAGCACGTGACTGGATAAAATAAAAGAAACATAAAATGTGATATTTTCTACAAAAATAAATGCAAAGCAGAGGTTTCTATAATCTTTTGCAATATCTAAATCATTTATTCAACAAATCTTCTTTATTTATGGTAAACCTGATTGAATTTAGACAGGATATGCATTAAACTCCCGACTATGGCATATTATATAATCGTTTGCAATATCTGTATCATTAATTCCATAATTTTTTTTTTCATTATAAAATGTGATAGTTTCTAAAAAAATAAATGCAAAGCCAAGTTTTCTATAATCGTTTGCAACATCTAAATCATTTATTCAATATTTTTTTCCTTTTTCGCTTTTTTTTTAAAAAAAACATATTTAATATTTTGGCAAGACCACGGAAAAAAAAACATTTTTAATTTCTGGCCAATCAATGCCCGGCATTACTTCAAGGCTAATGAATATGTGATTCAATTGAAATTTTTAGAACGCATTACTCATGGCGAACCAGCTGGTCGCCAAAGGCGGCTAGTATAAAATAAACTTAATAAAATTAGAAAAATCATTTGTAGTGACAAATAAGATTAACAATATCCTTATCTTTTCAAGTACGAATATGCACAAAGTTTAATCGATTTTTCAGGATAATAATTATCTTAATCTAAGCAACAACAACAAATCTTCATTTAACTTGGACAAACAAATCTTCTCTACTTAAATAAAAACAAAAGAAAAATAATCTAATTCGATTCCTTTCTCCAACAAATTATAAATACAGCATAAACAACAATAAACATTTAACACCCTATTATATCCCTAATTTCGATTTTCTAGCTTATACAAGAAGGAAGCTGCCATAAATTCTATTACTACACAACCAAAAAGGCGAACAAATACGATGCAAAACAAAATGCTTCTTCACAGAGATACCGATATCTAAAGAACCGAAAGATATGCGAATATTTCATCTCAACTCGTCGGAAAACAACTCCTCATGATCAACCCATCGATTCTCTATAAATCCAGCTTCCTTTCTTCTTGTAGTTTCTTCTTTTTCTTTATGGCATGTTCTAACCTAACTCATTCTCCTCCTCCAACAAGATGATAGACAAGCTTCTACGCGCCCAGCCAATTCGAAATGACGTCGTATATCCGCAGGATCAGGGGCGAGCTTGTTAACATCGAGTCCGGATGACGGAAAAGTTTGATGGGGCAATCCGAGAACGAGGAAAACGGAAACTGAACAACGACAGGGGAGGAAGGAAGACAAGACCCTCTAGGCTGCAAGGAAATATTCTTCTCGGGAGGTGGGTGGTTTATCTCACTACTTGTTGCCAGTGGTTTGGGAGCAATAACTTCAGAAAACAAGAAGCCATTAGGTTATGTATGGTGGCTTTTTATTCTCTAGATGCTGTTGAATAATGGATGCTCTACAGGCGAATTTCGAACAGTGGGAACTCTATAAATTGCCATTAGGATAAGCCAATATTATTATGCTATAAATGACAATTATGGTATTAAAATATATTCAGTTTTTTGAATATATTCTGTTTGTATCTGTTTATAGCTCTTTAAAGTGGTTGAATAAACATTTAGAAAGATTAGCTGGTAGTTCATATAAAAATTTTCATATCAAGTAAAAGTTATAGAAGTAAATGTTTATTCATTACTTCTAAAGAAGAATACGTTTCCGATTTATAACCCTATATGCAGAAAAGACAGACAGCAGCAATAGCAATGAATTTGGTTTGATTGGCATCAATTGATCAAAAACATGCTTCCATACTTTATTTTAAATCAAAATACTTCTCATAATTGCTTTGATTGGCTGAAAAATAACATATACGGCGAGATATAAATTTAAAAGTCAGAAATTTAGAACAGATTATATGGATACATGTCATATTAATAACTGATAATTGTCCTCATTCATTAGCAACACTGTTTCATAAATTTAAGATCTACTAAAAAAATAAAGTCTACATTAGATTTTGTTAAATTATCACAAATAAAACTAATTATTTATCGACGTTAGTGACGATTAGTCCATAAACAGAATCAGAAATCCGGCACGAAGTAAAAGATTTGTAGGCTAATGATAAGTGATGAACTGAACGGTAACTTGACACATATATTGACACACTGATAAAGATCCTAATATTGATGTCCCGATTTGTCGCATCAAGATTATTACAATGAAACAATGTAAAAAGATAGTCTATAAATGATACACAAAATGATTAAGAAATTCCCATATGTCCACGTACAGTGCTAACGATTCAGCACATAAGTATGTCGCTAGGTTTGATTTGGGATAATATTATTAACCTCCTTCTCTTTACTTGAAAAAGCATCTGACCTTTAGAAAGATTGCCAAAATATATATACGGTACATACAAAAGCAGATGTATGTATGAGGCATGAGGGAAGGAAAAAAAAATTGAAATAGGCAATATTTTGATTATCTCTTAAATATATTTTAAGAGAAGAGTATTAATAAAATTTTGTAACTATCTGATAATAACAAAAATCTAGAAGTGCAGCAGTCATGCTTGGTCCTAAATACAAGTTTAATGTAGGTATAGTTTTAAAAGAAAATTAACATTTCCATTTAATTTTTTATGAAACAATCAAAATATCTTCCTTTTTTCTAAATTTCTTCATTCTATATCAAATAATGATTCTAAAATATTTTATTGAAAAAAAAGTCTCTCTGATACCGAAAAAAAATTAACTTTTTAACACTGAACTAAAAAATCCTCTAACATTTAAGGACTTGCATTTTCCACGAAAAATCAGTTATATATATCTAAGAATGATGGATCACAATAAATAAGTGCAACAATTCGTATAGAGTGAGAGGGGGAAGGTATAATGAAAATCCTTTTTGAAAATTGAAGCAATAAAATTTTTAAGCAATTATTAAAATGAATTATACAAAATTAAACTGTAAGTCTTACACAACATAAGATGAAATTAATGAATAAGAAGGTAAGAATGTAGCAATTTTTTTCTGCTTCCAAATGGGCAAACTTGTCATGCCATAAATAAAAGCACAATAAAAAGCCTGCTTTGAAATACGGGTATACGATAGAATCCTTCAACATTAATGGGCACTGATTTTTTGAAGCTTTTAAAAGCCGATATGTTTCTTCACGAATGATATTACTAATTAGTCATTTAAATGCAATGAAGCAATGCACAAATAACTAATATTTATAGCAACGGAAGCGGAGTTATAGCATTATGAACTTATTATACAATGTTTATAAAGCCAATGCTTTCTTTAATTCCAAGTAAGAAAAAGACGTTTAAAAAATGACAATGCTTTAAAAAAGCCGTTTAAAAGGAACTAAACCCGTTTAAAATTCCCAAGATGATCATCGAAGTAAATACTAAGTAATTCTTATACAAATAGTAATAAAATTTTTTTAAAAAGCACGATTTCCATTTGAAGAAACTCGAGAGGCATATTAATCTAGAATTGTGTTTGCTTGTTTACATAAATGTTTGATCAAGAGATTTAAATTAAAAGATAAGATCTTTATCAAAACACATTTCGCCAAGGTGACCTTTTATGCACATTTAAGATGCCGCCTATAAGTTGCTTTTTAATCCATTAAAATGTATTATAACAAATAAAAATCTGATAAATGTGGATCGAAAAATTAAATGAATTCAGCAAAGACGAATATTTCTTAAAGATATTTTTTGTTGCTTTATTTAATGTGCAGAGGAGAATGCAAAGATACATTAAGTAATAAAGAACAGACACATTAACTTTTGATATTTTTCTGCATAATTTTCAAGTTTAAAATAATAAAATCATAACATTATTTTTTTCATTACCATCAAACTCTCATTTTATAACATTAAATCATGAAACCTGAATTCCCACTTTCTTTTCGTATTTTTTTATGAATAATTTACCCACTTTTTCAATAAAAAAAAAATTTTCAGATATAAAATGACCTTAACTGGCTTATCTAGCATCCGCTAAAAATTACTAACTCTTAACTAATGGGAAATGACACTTTATTAAAAGAAAAATTATAACTCAAGCCATTCCAGTTTCACTTGCATATCTCTCTGAATGAATTTATATTCTTTTTATACAAAGAATACTTTAAAGAAAATTGATGCTTTAGTTTCGAATTGTTATCAATTCATAAGGGACATTAAAAAGTAAAAGAAAAATAAGAAAGTTAAATTTTAAGTTTCTTATTTTGTTTTTCATGTAGCATTACTTAATATTTGTTTTATTTTAATTTGTTAATTTTGTATTAAAAATGCTAATGCTAATCTGTTTGAATTATAAAATGTCAAATTCAACAAATTCTCCAAATTGATCCAATGTGCGAATGATTTTTATTAAATATAATTTTTAAATTTTAAAAAATCGTGATTTTGAATTTTGTAAATCAAAAGCTTTAAACAAGAGAAATGAATAATTTAAAAAAAAACATGTTTAATTCAATTTCGTGGGATTTTATTTCCTTTTCATTTCAAGCCAGTAAAAATTATCATATGAAATTGCATGATATTTTAAAATAAACGATTATAAAATTCAAGTACAAGAACACACACACAAAAAAAAATTCCCAAACTAAATGGACATGACTATAATAATTCTGGAACGTCGAAAAGGCTATTTAACATTATTGAGAATCGGATGCAGATAAAAAGTAAAACATTGAACACTCGCGAAGACAAACTGTGACCAATGAATAAAAATATTTGCGTTTAAAAACAAAATTTATTTTAACACAGCATAGTTTCCTAAATAAATACTAATTTTCGTTAAAATTAATCTATACTTATAATAAAGCTCAATGTGTGTGTGTGTGTCGGCGCTCTACAGACCAGACCGTTGGACCTACAACTACCAAATTTGGTACATGTACACCTTGGAGCTTGGGAATGTGCACCTTGGAGCCCTTTTTTCGAATTTTTAATTAGAATTAGAATTAATTAAAATTTAAGCTATAACTTCCGAAAATATGATCGCACAAACATGATTTTTATATCAATTTAAAGATAAAAAAAATTAGCTTTCTAACGGTATCAGTTTTTTAATTTATAACGTAAGATTCTATTTTTAACGAATTTTTAAAGAAATATTTAAACATGTTTTACAACAATATATTTCGGACAAAACAATAAAATTTAATCTGCACGAGCACATCAAGGGGAAAAAATTAGGTTTTATCAGCATGTTGCCATCCTATTGACGGAAGTTCAAACTAAAAAAAAAACAACTATCATTACAAATTAAATCTAAAGAAATGCAACTTTTAGCATGTGACTGGATAAAATAAAAGAAATATAAAATGTGACATTTTCTAAAATAAATAATGAACGAGCAAAGGAAAAAAATAGCTTTTATTAAACTGTTGAAATCATACTGACAGAAGTTCAAATTAAAAAATAAATTAACTATGACTGCAAATTAAATAGAAAAAAATGTAACATTCACCACGTGATTGGATGAAATTAAATAAATATTAAATGTTATGTTTTCTAAAAAAGAAATACAAGACAAAAGTTTCTATGATCGTTTGCAACATCTATATCATTAATTTAGTAAATCAGTGTTACGTGACTTTCGAAGTTTAAGTATATCTGGCAGAGAAATTATAAAGAGAGCAAGGCACATAAGTATTTAATTGAAAATTTTAGATCCCATTACTCTTGGCGAACCAGCTGGTCGCCAAAGGCGTCTAGTAGTTTATAAAATGATTTTTAGATATTCAATATCTTATATACTTCTGATATACAGTTGAGTTGACAAAAGATTTAAGAATTTAATAACCTAAGAAGATGAAAGAATACATTTTATGCAAAAATAAATAAATAAACAAACTTCCCAAATAAATCATCAACATATACAAAACACTGACCTACATGGCACATAAACCTCTTTTATTATTTATTACGGAATGGCAGCAATGAAGTGTTAACATATCAATTCACAAAAGTTTCAACAGACTGTTGTATTCAGTTCAGTTTTACCACTGCACTTAACACTTTGCTAATTAATTAAAATTGTTGTTTTGTCAACAATTCATTAAGTCAGAAGATGTAAAAGAAATTAAGAAATAAACTTTAGTTTGATGATGGAGAGTAAAAATAGGCGAGTGAAAATTTCTGTACAACTGTTCCCCATTACTTTTAATAAATTATTCAAGTCTTATTTACAATGATACGATGTTTTTAATGTTAGGTTTGATTTGAAGAAAGCTTCTTAAGATTAATGCTAAGTTCAGTTGCTTTTTTTAATGTTACGAAATTTAAACTCATCAGTCAAAATATTCAATCGCGTGCTTTTGCTAATGTCAAAATAAAAATATAAAATTACTTTTTTAAATCATTAATTCCAAAATAAGATTTTCACTTTCGCTTATATTTCACAATGGATGCACTTTTCATTTCTACTCACAATAATTTGTTGCAAAATCATTCAATTAAAATCATATTTTTCAGTCGTATCAAATAAACTGATTTTTTAAAACCAAAAAAGCTCTCCATTTTAATCTAAAAACAAACAAGAATTTTGGCGAACAGGCTGGTCGCACAAGGAGGCTAGTATACTTCAAATAAATGGACGCAAAAAAATCAAACGACCCACAGACATTCCAAGAACTTGGCAAATAAAAAGCACCAAAAACTTTCAATTTTCTCTTTTCATAATCAAAGTCTTATCCTACCGTTTTCATTTATGTATATTGACACAAGCGATTTCACTGCAAAAGAGGAAGGGGAGAACAGAAAAGTGGAAAGGGGACCGGAGAAGAAAAAACAGAGATTTCCCAGTAAATGATCTGAAGTTCTTAGTCGTAAGTTTACACGACTAACTGGGGAGAGAGGTGCAAGAAAGGATTTCAAAGGCAAATCCGGAATTCTTGGAAAATAACGTTTTCAAACATTTTCAAGGAAGGAAGGGAAGTGAAAAAAAAGAAAGAAAAAGAACAGAGCACTTAAACGCAACAAAAGATTTGCTTTTAATAGTAGATTTCTCCCTCCCTAGTTTCTAAAATTTTCTTTACGTCTTTTTTAATACAGACTGCGTTCGATAAAAAAAAATAAACTTTAAATTCACACGGATCTCTTTTGTTCGATACGAAATGTGTAAAGAAAATAGAATAAAAACAAAAAAATAGAGCATATATAAGAAAATAAACAAATAAAAAGTTTTTTTTTTTTTTTTTCAATTCGTTTGCTTTAAAGAAACGCCAACTCCTTAAGTCAGGTTATTATCACATAAACAAGGTTTTACAGAAAGAAGTCGCATAAAATTTTATTTTAAGGCGTCTGAAGTCTAATAGAAAGCCGTTTTCTTGATTATTATTAAATAATGAAAATATAAATAAACATAAATCTATCTTCCCTATATCTAGGGTAAAGGAATAAGGAAATTTATTCATAAGTTATCTGCCAATCACAATTTAAAAGCCATCATAAAATGCGTGTTACTTTACAGAACATTTGACAGGGATCAAAATTTATATTACTTCTATATTTTTATTCTTGCTGTTATTTAGTATTTTTCTACCTTCATTTTATACTTATTCTTTTTATAGACCATATCTATTACTCTCAGTATTTCATATCGCCATAAAGATTTGATTAGAAGAATTTTCCCAAATTCCTTCGACGAACTATAAAAAGTTCTTTCAAAACTACCTCCACCTAAATTTTATTTGTTCATGGAAACAAAGAGAGAGCTTGTGAAGTAAAACTTCGTTTTTGAAGAATTTTCATTTTTCATTTCAAATGATAAGAAATTTGCTTTATTAAAATCTTAAGATGGTGAGCGATCAGGAGAACGTTTAAAATTAGAAGTGAAAAACTATGAAATGTTTTAACACGGGATCTCAAGCAAATATTTCAAGATTATTTCGATTAGAAATAATTCTAATAATATATGCTCTCAACTCATTTTATCTGTCCGCAACTGTTGTATTTTTAATTGCCTATTGGAGCTTGGGAGGGGGGGAGGACTAGCTCTCGTTATTATGCATTAATATAAGTTTGAAAAAGGGTGAAATTCTTTATAACTTCATTATGAGATACATGAAAATAATAGACGAGTTTCAGGAAAAATGCAATTATTTTCTAAGTTCCACATTTCACAAGACAAAACAAAAACGAAATAAACGATACTAACTTCGAACACAATCTAATACTGAACTCCTAGAAGGATTATGAGAAATATATTTTGATAATAAAATAACGCCATCTGTTGTATCAGAAGAGAAGAATGTAGAATCGAATTTCTGTAAAATCGAATAAATAGAAGGAAATGAAGTCGTACCCAATTAAAACCCAACAGTAAAGCTTCGTAAAATTTCAAATCTACTCTACACTCATTGATTTAATATAAAATGATTAAAGGCAGATGATAAATGTTGCATTTCTGATGGGAACCATGTAATCATCTGCTATATCCCATTTCTTTCCAATGTGTGCATTAGATATGTAACACTCTCTCTTGTTAAAGATTTGTGATCTTCTATTATCTGTTATTAATTATGCATAAGAATTCTTTTCCGAAATTTTCGTGCATTTTAATCGTCTGAAACTGTATTTCTTTTTTCTTTTTGTACAATCAAAGTTATCAATACATCTTTTTTGAATGTGCAACAATAATAATAATAAATCAATCCTAACCACAAATGCAGCTACCAAACTTTCATATAAAAGCTACTGGCCTTTATTAGATTTTTCCCCATCCCCTCTATTTTCAAGAGAAATCGAAATGACATTGTTTCTCGGAACATTGTCTTACAGGGACTTTTATTTTATTCTATAATTTATTTCAACAAAAATTTAATCAGGTATTAAATTCTAAATATAATGGCGAATTTAATACTATGTTCTTAAAATCAATTTGAAAAATAAACGTCAGGTATTAATTTTTTTAGGATGCCACAATTCTTTAAGTCAACATATTAAAGGATTTATCGATATTATATCTCAAAAAATAGAAAAGCTATTTTTTCATTCTAATTAAAAATTAATTCGCTATTATTTGAAATATGAATAACATTCAATAATTACAAGTAAAAAAAGAAATTAAATACTATGTAACAAAATACCAGAATTGAAATACACTGAAAATAACTTTCGAGATTAGCTTGGAATTTTTGTATTATTTCGTAGTTTAAAAAAAAGAACGCCAAAAACGAATAAAAGTCTCGGTGAATTAAAAAGAAAAAAAAAAAAAAAAAAAAAAAAAACTAATAAAATAGTTAAAAGAAGAAGAAAAAAGGCAAAAGACAGCAAGGAAAAAATAAATCTTGAGGCTTGTGGGATTTAAACTTGCATTACAGCAGAACCAAATTTTTTTATTTTTCAGCAAATTTTGATAAAACCATAAAAAGATTTAGTTTTTTTAATGTGCACTTTTTCAAGTACGTGTGAAAAAAAGATTTTAAAAATTTCGTTACAAAAGCTACTTTTTTTTAGCTACATTTCTAAGAAATAAAAGGTCCTAGAATAATTGTTCAAACTCCGCATTTAGCTTCAGACGTTCGTTATATATCAAAATTGTTAACTTTTATAAATCAAATTCAAATAAGTATGCAAAACTTTGACATTAATTTTGGTACCACATTTTAACAATACACGCCTTTCTTAACAATCTTTTGCTTAAATTCTTTTGTAACTATTTCTTCCTAATGAACTAGATTTTGAACCTTTTTTTCACTTATGTATCTTTGATGTTAATGCATTATTTTCGTATCTTCAAAACTTAACTGGACATTAATATAATAATATTTAATTTTGTTTCTAAACGAGTAGTGCCAATTTTAATTTTAATTAATTCCTAATTGTTTTAAAACTTCCATAAATGGAAAATATAGAACTATTTCGCTTTTAATCCATTATGTAAACCCATTACATTATCCTTACATATGTCATCAGTGATTGATTGTTCCCACCATTTACAAAAACGATTTTATTATTTTGATAAAATAACTAACAAACCTGAATGCTCTGAGTTTAATCCTCAAGTATCTTTTTAAATAAAACTTTCTTGTTTTATAAAATACATCAACCAAAGAAATCGGACATGACTAAATTAATATTTTTAACATGATGGATGAACAGCTGGTCATGAAAAGTAGCAAGTTTAAATAAAAATAATAACTAAAAAAATTCTTGTGAGTACATTAATAAAAATTCCTCACGGCAAGCTGAAAGGCAAAAGTAAGAGTTTTTTTTTTTTACATGTATTTTACTATCTGGCAACATAAATTGCTGATGTTAGAAACAATCAAAATTAGAGCGGGGAGATCAATTTTCAGCCCCTAACTTCAAAGCAATTGCAGCTATCGAAAAATTTTAAACGCAAAAGTTATTCGTCTTAATGAGACGCTAATTTGGCTCATTTATTTTTCTTTATTTAATAATAAAAAAGGTAATAGCGAAATGAAAATTTCCACCCTTTTCGAGCAAGATAGGTCATTTAAGAACTCGTCCGAAATTTTTACATTTCCAAAAATGTATTCCAAACCAGTTAAAATCCAAACAAAGATTCTCTAATCTATTTTTCCATATTATCTCATGTTCACAAGATAATATGGGCAAAGCGTTATATGCATATTATATATATATATATATATATTTCAAAATTCTTCAGTGCTTCACCAATTATCTAAACCGCATTTTGTTCAAAAAGTTATATATATATATATATATATATATATATATAAACTTTTTGA
>JAPMOQ010007295.1:556327-610858 GCA_026543055.1 Argiope trifasciata | reverse complement strand
ATATATATATATATATATATATATATATATATATATATATATATATAGTGTAAACGTATCTGACTTGGTGTATTTAGTTTTGTTATCAACACTTTTTTGCTTTAATGGCAATGCAAGAAATAATTTTAAAAACTTTTTACTCGCTATTTTTGTGTATTTTATTTAATGGAGTTTTGCAATCGGAAATATGTGTCTAATTGCAATAATAAAGGAAATAAACACGTACATCATGTTTTTGGGGAGACAACTTATAAATTATATATGATGACTATTAATTTATAGATAATATTTACTTAACAGACACATTTTTGGGGGTTTGATGAAAACACAAATTATTAATGCTTTAGTACTATTTTTTCCTTTAAATTATCTAAAGCAAAAAACAACAACCATCAATGCTTTTTTTTAAGAACATAGTATTGCATACACTAATATAAAGGAAAATCTTTTTTTTTTTCTTTCTAATTTCTTATCTATTTATCTTTGCAATTTAAATTAGAAAATGCAAATACACTGCGTGATTCTAAAAGTGAATTCGATATTATGTTGTTTACAGACAGAAACACTGGAATCTAAATATTTTAGTACAGTGAAAAGTTTCCCATTCACAGGAAATGCATGTTTTAAATAGAATGGTGACAGAAACAAGTAAATTAAAGGAAGCGAGACAGAAATCCAAGTACACCAAGGACAGAAACATGAATTTAAATAGCACATTATCTAACGGAATTGAAGTATTTTTACCCTTCCAACGAGTAACATTTATTTCAGTTGCATTTTGGATCTAGAAACATGTTTTAGCTTTTACTGTAATTAAAGTAGCACATGTAAATTATCGTTGTACTCAATATATTCGAAGACATCCAATACTAAATTAGCAGCGATTTTGTAGTTTGCCAAATTATAAACAGGTATTATATATGAACTATGAACTGATGATCATAATTGCTATAAATTGATACGTAAACTCATAATTGTAGGGAAACATCAATGGTTCTTAATGCAATTTTTTAAATCGAATTTTTTATGAAAAGCAATAGAATTTTTAAAGGTCCTTAAAATTATGCAAGCTAATCAGACCCACAACACATCGTCAGAGAAATTTAAAAAAGAGCGATCGGTGCATCAATCATTCATCAGGCGAATAAATAAATGTGGATCGAAAAAGATATTTTTCACTTTTGTTTATGTACCTTTCAACATTGATTAACCAATCATTAGTAGCACTTTTTAGCGATGTATTACGTATAACAAAATATCAACAAATTATTGAGGAAGAGATATTTCTAACGGAATTTAATTAGTTGAAACAAAAATTTTGAAATATTATTCAAGATTATTTTACAAATATTTATTATTCACTAAATAAAAAAATGAAATATTTTAAACATACATATATGATTTTATTGATCAAATAAATCAACATTATTTGTTAGACATTAACAAGTCAGCACTTAAGCTTTTCAATATTATTCAGTTAAATATAATAACAAATTTCTGTATTCATTTTTGTAATGAAGAGCAAACCCCGTGTTTTTGTATTCATACTAGAACAAGAATCCGTTTTTTATCCCCTTTCCCCTCTAAAAATGCTAAAAAAATTTTCATTATCAGCAATACTGTGAGTGAGGATGCGGTAAAAGGGTATTTTCGACGTTTTTTTGTAATCTTCCGTAGTTTATATGTAGATCTGTAACTCATAGATTTCACACACATGTGCGCACACAATTTAAATTGCATCCTAAGAGTTATCGAATAGATTAAGATAAATTATACGAAAAAAAAATTCTTGTTGGGACAAAAAATAGTTTTAATAATTTAGATGCTAATTAAATAATGATATTAAAAATTCCTTTTTTTAGTAAATTGCTTATTTTAACAAAAAATAAATAAATTCAGAAAAATAAAAATATTAAGAAACATAACTACATGAATAAAGATGGAAAGAATTTCTAGATATCAATATTTTAACCCGTTCTTCGCTATTAGTTTTCAAATAACGATCGAAAATGAAGAAAAGTATTTTAAAAAGAGCGCCGTTTAACGATTCCATGTATATAAAAAATTATCAAAAAATACAGTTCAATTAGTTTTTGTACTTCAAAATATTTATAGCAATCAATAATCAATGGCATATGATTTTTCGAAAGATATTTTAAGAAGTGTTTTGCCCAGTACAAATATAAACATATACTGGGTAACAAATATGATGAGACAACTAACACTTTATTTTAAACGTACCTCACTAGCACATTTTAGTAAATATTTCTTTAGTGGTCAAAGAACCATTATAGATACATTATTTGGTTTGACATGACAAAAGGCATTTCATACTTTGCTTTTGAATATCACTCGCACTGATAGAGCAGCAACTTCATTTTGTACATAAAATTCAGACGTGGCAAAGATTTTAGACCTGGGACCTTATTTTTTTTTAAGATGAATATTTCTCTGCAATTTGACAGCTTTTCTACATATATTCTTTGCAACTTCCTTTGGCACTAGCTTTTTCCTTGGGCATTGTTTGTCACAAATATTACTTTTTTCAACTAAGAAAATTCTTTCAGTAGCTTCTTGAAGCTGAATTATTATCTTACAGATATTTCTGTCCATTTTATTTTTAAGAGAGTCCTTTTTATACAAGTGAACTACAGATTTCTTAAAAAGCGGAAGAAAAGATAAGGAATCAAAGAACAAAAACTGCGGATACATGGAAGAATCTCATCCTGTAAGCTGTTATTTTATTGGTGACATTCTTCATGTGAGAAAGTAGCTGCAATCAACGAAAAGGGCAATTTCTGTGAATGTCGGTTCATTAATTTTTAACGAACAGGTGAAAGCAAAGGAATGCTTTTATTACCATTTGGAAAATAATCTTCATTGAAACTAGCATTAGGTTAAAAGTGATAAGAGTACTTGAATCATTAATGCTACAAATTTCTTTTTGCGTTTAAAATATTAATATTAAGGAAGTTTTCGTGAGATATTCAGTAAAACCGATGTTCTGATTAATAATAAAACATGATATTCAGCATTGAAAGAAAATTAAAGGAAATATATCGTGAATTGAATATATCGTGCAAACATCATAATGCATGACATAGAAAACAAAAAAATTAAGAAAGCAAGGAGAGCAGTCGCTCTAAATCTTTCACGCATACTCTCCCATAAACTTGTTAGGGCAGAAAACGTCGTATATGAAATTGGCATACAATACTTATTATCTTTTGGCGAGAATTTGGCCTTTTTATTGAATTTATTACGTCATAATTGGCGACTAATTAACGCGCAGCCCTGTCGGGAGTTAATAGCATCCAAAAATCGAATTTAATACAGTTAAATTCTATTGTTCTTGAATTATTTTTATGTTTCTGAAAGTTCTAACAGCAGCCAAGATGGCTCAGAATTTCACAGATGTATAAATTGTGGATGTTAAATCTGTGTACAGAATTTTATTCATCAAAATATTTTAGTTTTGCAGTTTCGGTGTTAACTTTTTTTCGGACCGACAGATTTTCTCAGAATAGATTATACTCACAATTTGATAGAAATCGTCAAATTTTATATAAAGACCGTATACCAAATTTCAACCGTTTAGACCAAAGCATTTTTCTGTTATTTTCATTACATACAGTCAGACATCTACTATGTTTTTTCGAGCCTATGGCGTCCTAAATGTGGAAATTCATCAAGATATTGAATTTTTTTGATGATTACTATACATTCTCTATACTACATATATGAGAAAGTAAAAAGAACATACAGCGATGGAGCAAAAACCGCACAAAAAATAATTAAAATACTAGAATTTAAAAAAATCTACATCATTGCAAAAGAAAAAAACAAAAATAATAAGAAAAAAAATCTAATTGTCTCATTCTTCAAGAATTTTTTATCCGAATAACAATTTATAAAATTGAAGACACCGTGAAACTAACCCAAAATTTAATTCCTTTTCCTCAACCAAAAAGATAACTCATTCTCATAAAAATTGTAGACGGATGCAAAATCAGCATAACCGAAAAGAGATAACAAAGCCTCCTTCAACGCAATTTTCCAAATAATAACTGCCAAGAAGTGCGACTTAAGTTTTGAAAAAAAGAAAAAAGAAATGCTATCACATTTTATTCGAAACACAAAATTTAAAATGCTCTTTCAAAATACGTCATCTATTTTCATTTTTCTTTTTAAGGTGAGGATTTTATTTAGAGGGAAGCTCTTCATCATTTTATGCATTCTATTCTTTTCGATAGAGCAATGCATACAAAAGTCGTAAAATATACTTCCAATGTCGCAAGAATTTAAATTTAGAGGTGAAAATGACAAAGAAATAATAACAAAATAAAAATAAAAAATCTTCGAATGTTCGTTTCTTGCTCGAGACATTGCACGGATGCCAGGTTACAACTTAATGCGTCAGCACAAGTGACTCTCAGAGATCTTGACATTAACTCTCTCTGACGCAATATGACTTCAAAAATTTTTTTTAAAAATAAATAAATCCTCATCAGTTATTCATATTCGTATATTTTCCTATCTAAAACATAAATTACAAAACAGATGACTTTAGATGATTATGATTAGATGATTAGATTAGATGATTATGATTTAGATGATTTATTCAAGATGACTTTAGACTACAAACATGACATATATACTCTTACATGACATTAATATAAAGATTTTCGAGCCAAAAAATCCTGAGATATGTTTAATAGTGTAAAGTCAACATTATAAAAGTTGTGCTAAAGTAAGGAAAGTTAAGCACAGCTGCGTGATTTTTCAAATTATAGAAACAATGAAAATAATTCTTTTAAAATTAAATAGCATTTATACATTATAAAACTTACAAAAAATTAATTTGTTAACTATTTGACAGAAAAGAATAAAATATTCAAAAAGATTAAGAAATTTTAAATGAATTTTATATTTTTAGTATTATATTTCAGGTAACCTTTTTAAATGCAATGATAATAACTTAACAAGGAATGCCAGAAAATTTTAAATAGTTTTTCAATTAATTTCAGTTTTGGGGGAAATATTCAATAATATTATTATTGCTTCAGTATCCAAATGAGTTTCGAAATAAATGTAAGAAAATAGAGAAAAAGGAAATCAGAAACAATTTTTTTAAAGTAATGAAATTTAAAAAAAATCATAAGCAAGAAGTTATTTTAAAAAATCACAAAGATCTTTCTTTTCTTCAAAAATTGCAATGTTTTTTCTTTTTAATAAAGTATTCAAATTGCATTAAAAAATACATGAAAAATGCATTAATAGTGAATCGATTATCATAATTTTAAGACTTTTCCTTAAAATTACGTTGATTTAATGAATACAACAAATGCTTATGATCTAATATACGCATATATAAGAATATAAAAACATTTAAGATCTTGTCAGAGAAATACATAAACTATTCGATATCCGCTGTTCTTTTTTTCTTGAATTTCCATTTTCTTATATTTTAGTTCAACTTTAAACATAATCAAAACTGAAAGAAGAAAATAGTGATAAATATAAAAACTGGAATTATGTTTACTGAATAAAATAAATTCTTCTTTTTGTATAAGGAAAAAAAAAATTATCATCTGCTAAAAATTATAAGAATTCAATATTATATATTCGTTTATCATTTAAATATGAAAAAAGCACAGATCTTTATTTGACAAAATATTTTATTTCATGTTAAACATGCCTAAAAAAGAAAAGCATTCAAAATTATTACACTCAGCCCACTCGTATACCAATCTATAATGTAAATGACGTAAAGATAAGTGACATTTTATAGCCGAAAGAGAAACCTGCAGTGGAATATTTGAAAACTCCAAACAATGGTCGATAGAAATGTCACAAAGTCGATATGTTGTGAAAAGAAAAATATCCCTCAAAACGACCTGTCATTTTCATTCTGTGCATGACAATACGAATACCTACCGTCTTCCTTTAAATAGCTGACATCTATAAGAGTTCGTTATGTTCCTACGCTACAGTAACCCACGCACTAACAGGTTGTGACATTAAACCACCACGGTTATTATGAAGCAAACAGAGCTAGGGAAGTGATCAAAATTCGAATTTCCGTTCAATAAAGATCTCAAATGAATAATAAGTGGAGCGAGGAAAATATCGCAATTGTTGCGGATAACATCTTCTGCTGATAGATTTTAACCGCATTATTTTGAGGCGTAGGAAACTTTTAATAGTCACAATTTGATCATTTCGATGCATTTCCCACCTATCCTTTTATTTTATGAAATAACAAAGTGGAATTAGAAAACCAAAGCATTCTGAAATCTAGAAATATGGCAGTAAAAATAGAAATATAATAATCCGACAAAAAAAAGTTGAAAAATAAAACAACTGCAGCAATTTTATGCATTTTTATTTTGGACTTAAATTATTACTACCGACATATATAACCAGCGGGAATGGTCTCAGTAAAACTTTCCCGCACATAATTTAATAAACCTGTCATACCAGAAAATGCCTTATATAGAATTGGCGTACAATAACTACGAAATATTAACTTTTGGCGTAAATATAAAATGTTTGCTGCATCTATCGGATCATCCTTGGCGAGTACTTTCGGAATCAAACATCGGTATGCGCTTAACAGTATTCGAATATCGAATTCGTGTTTTAAGACACGTTTTTCATAATCTATTGAAACAAAGATTTGATTCAAAACTGCACTTGCAGTCACAAAATCTCATAAATAAAGCGATATATTTGTCACTGCGTTTTTGAATCATAGCGTTTACATGTTTCCGAAAAAAACGAAGGATAAACAGTCAATTCGTAGTTTGATCCGGCTCAAAATTCCACTTGTGTCTACATTATTAATGTTAAATGTGCGTACCGAATCTTGTCTATTTACTTCTTTTCATTTTGTAATTATTGTATTAAGCTATATAAGACTGAAATCCACTAAACAGATCTCATTCAGAATTTAATAGAAATTCACGAATTTGGTGTAAAGACCGTATGCCAGCTCAACGCCTAGCTCAAAACTTTTTAATTATCTTCATCACTAACAGATATTTTCTAAAAATAAGTTTTTGAACTCAAGGAGATCTAAAGCATGGATATTCGTCAAAATTTCGACGCCGAATTTTTTGACTATAACTATACTTTCTTTATACCTTACGAGAAATTAAAAAGTGCCGTATATTATGCGTATTTTAAAAAAAAAAAAAAATAGCGGAAAGCGAAAAAAAAAAAAAAAGTGAAACCAGCATATAACATCAGAAAGAATATATAAATAAGAGGTTCGTTGTATCGGATTCTAGAAAATAACTCAGATTTCTTGAAAAAGAATGCATACTTTAATGATATGTGAATAAGCCTGGACTTATTTGAAATTGAAAGCTTTCAACTTTTAAAGACGTTGGTTACACAGGTTCTAAAATTACACGAAAAAAAAAAAAGGAAATCGAAAGCTGTAAATAAGTACTTTCTCACTAATCTTGGTAGAAAAGACATAAAAGATTGAAATGCAGGAATGAAGAAAAATTCTTCAAAACAAGAAAAGAAGGTCCAGGGACTAGCCTACAAGTAGGCAAAAGAAAATAACTCAGATTTCTTGAAAAAGAATGCATACTTTAATGATATGTGACCAAGTCTGAACTTATTTGAAACTGTAAGCTTTTAACTTTTAAAGATGTTAGTTACACAGATTCTAAAATTACACAAAAAAATGGGAAATTGAAAGCCGTAATTAAGTACTTTCTCATTAATCAGGGCAGGAACGACATAAAAGAGTGAAATGCAGGAATAAAGATAATACCTTCAAAACAAGAAAAGAAGGTCCAGGGACTAGCTACAAATAGGCAAAAGTTTTCTCGCAAATTAAAGATCTGATAAATTTGTTTTGAATCAGTTGAGAGATTAAAAAATGTAATAATGAGAAATCCAAATGCTGTTTACAAGATATTGAAAAGGAAAGAGGCATATTGATACGTAATCAAAGTTTATTCGGAACAATTTAGCATTTAGCACCAACTGTAATGACGCGACATTTTCAGACGAAAAAAAAAACATTTAAATAACCCAGATAGACTGAAGTTTTATTGGTATGATAAGCATGAAAAATAACTACTTTTTCATAAAACGTCGATTCTGATGGAGATTTATCATGATGAATAGTTTGAAATTGAAAATGTTTTCATCGAGAACACAACGAATTTAGCGTAATATCAGGACATGTTGGTAGACTGTTCGCTGTCGATTCTTACTCTGACTACACAGGAAATCTGGTATTTCAAATAGACAGAATTCAACCTGAGTATATTTCGTGTCTCACAAAAAACTGAATTGAGGCAATGATGTTTATTATATACATATACTTAATGATCATCTAAGAATCCGACCTGAATAAGCTAAAACATATTTGGGGCATTCTAGATTGAGATGTTTACGAAAATAGGTGAAATTACAAAAGAAATTTTATTCTAAAAATCACAATTAAAAATTGTTAGAACAAAACAAAAATAGAACATTTAAAGTTCTTTCTGGTTCTATGAACAGGGGATTGATAAATAATAGATAAAAGAGACTGTCTAATATTTGACTAAAGGATACATGTCGATTCTCTCCCTTACAAGGTGATTCAAAATGAATATAGCAATTGCAAACGGCTATAACTGTTTAATGAAAAAGAATTTACCGATAAGATTAATACATAATGTAGATGAAACTTAAGCATTTTGTATACTTACGTCGTAGATGTTATTCTATGTGGCTTCCCTTGATGACACGGAAAATATCTAGGTAACAGACCATTTTACGCCATACATTCCGAATCATGTATGCAGTCACCGATGCAAGAGCATTACATTCATTTTGAATTCCACTGGTTTTTTTTTTATCACTATCTGTACTTCTTTCTACCGATAAAATTTAACTTAATTCTAACTAGAGTAAAACGCGTTTTTACGACAATTTCATTACATTACGAAGTATCCTTTCATTTCATAGTAATACGATATATATTTCTTGTCTTATGCCATCAATTTTGCGACGTAACAATTTTTACCACGACCAAATATAATGACAATGTATTACTTTTTTTTTGGTCTGTTCTTTGTCTTGGTTTTCCAAGAAAGTTCTTAAAGTGGCATACCGTTAAAGCTAATTAAGGACCCAATTTGAGCTAATTAAGCAATCAATTAGTTCCCTAAATCCCAAGAGGGAAATCTAAAACGGATAAAACATAGCGAATTAATATTACCTTTCAGAGATAAATTGCAGAAAATGATGATGACAAAAAAAAGCAGCGCAATATATTTCAACTATTTCATGACTAGGTAAAGACTTTTCTTTTGTCAATTAATTAACTAAAAGCACATTGTTAAAAAAATGGCTGGAAACATCTTCGTCATTCAAAGAAAAAATAATCAAATATTATCAAAATTTAAGTCTAAATAAAGAGCTTAATTTCATCATTAAATAATGAAGACCAAAAAAAGAGAGCTTTCAGCATTTATTGTCAGAAATAAAGATATATTTTAATTGGTGAAAATTGGGCTTTAAGCTTGGAAAGAATAAAATGAAAGTTAAAATTGAACGCCACAATTTTCTCCGCGTAAACGAAAGATTGCTTGTTTTATTATTAGTAGTAAAGGAGGATGGATCTGCCACCACCATCATCATTTCAGCGCAAAATGCGTGATGAAACTTCCCGACTAAGGGGGAAAATAGATGTGATTCTAAAAGTGTTTCTAGTTTCTCTCTTGGCAATGTTTTCATTAACCGCAAATCCAATTCCAGTGGGAATTCAAAATGATATATATATTATTTCACCGACTAATCTCGTAAAATATATGGATTAATTAACGGAAATGCAAAGAATTAATGAAATTTTGAGTTTTAAAACTCAAAATTATGTGATTAATCACATAATTTTTTATTATTTTATGATTTTAATTACAATCACAGGATTTTTTTTATTTTATGATGAGATTATATTTATAATAAAAAGGAAATATTGAGTGCGTATTAGCAGTCTACAACAGAGGTGTCCAAACTACGGCCCGCGGGCCAAACCCGGCCCGCCAATTGATTTTATCCGGCCCGCGGAGGGTTTTAAAACATAATGATGTTTTCACCCAAACCTTTTCATTTTCATAAAGGTATATCGAAAAACTACGTGGCCAACAAAACGGAGTTGTACTTGACCAAACACAAATGTCTATCGCGCTGTTAAGTTATAAGACTAAATAAAAAAATATATTTCGGTAACTCAAACATAAAAGAAATTTTATACGCATGTGAATTTTGACGATAAGCAGAGTCTTATTGTTTTGTTGTAAATAAAGCATCAGCAATTTTGAGTAGTTCGCTTAAAGAAGCAAACAAAAAACTAACAAACTTTTTCTCGAATGAAGTATCTCAAATCAAAATATAGAGCAAATTTATCTGATGATCATTTACAGTCATTGCTTATGATTGGTGTAACAAATTTTGATCCCAACTATAAAGACATTCTTCAACAACAACAACAACAACAAAAAAAAAAAAAACAGTTTCATTCGCATTAGAAGTTACATGAAAATATTTCAATTTTATATAAATATATATAATTATATAATTATACTTCGTTTGTTTAGTATTTTGTATTTTCAAGTTACAATAAAATAGTATTAATTAATAGTATTTAATGCTACTTTACTCATAATGATATTTTTCAATTTGTATATACATGTGGCCCGTATAACATGAATCTAATTTCGATCCGGCCCGTGCCGCGAAAAGTTTGGACACCTCTGGTCTACAAGACAAATCGTTTGACCAAGAGCTCCCAAATTTGGCACGTAGTGCATGCACACCGAAGGGGAAAAACGTGCATCACGGAGTTACGGATTTTTTTTTTTTTTTTTTTTTTGAGAATTCAATTAGAACTTTAATTAAAAAGGTGAATAAAATGTTAGCGTTTTCTGCAATATTTCCAAAAATATTACATATAAAATTATTTTTAAACTAAAATTCGAAATATTTTATTAAAATTCAAAAATTATGTTTTTCTTTGATACTAGTCTTTTGAATGTATAAATATTTTAAATATATTTAACCAATGTTTTTAAAAATATGTTCAACACATTTTTCACCACGAAAGATAATTTTAAAAAAAATTAAGATTTCTGGATTAAAGCTCCCGATTTTTTTTTCTTGTGTTTTTGTTTTATAGTCTTGTTAATTAATATCTTGTTCTTAACACAAATCATCATTGATAAAATGGATTTCAGGAAATCGGGCGATATATTTACTAAAATCTGGGCGGAATCTGTCAGAGATATAAGCTTATTGTTAAAATAATAATAATATAAAGGGGTGAAAAACTCGAAAATTACATAGCTTTAGTTAAAATTAATGTTATAATGCGAAAGTATACCCTTTTTCTTTTTTTAATGAATTTTAGGATCTGACAAATAATAAGGTAAATGCATAATAAAATGAGCAAAGCAGCGCAAGTTTTCTAAATCAGAATTATATATCAATAAAAATTTGAAGCTTCGAAAAATCTTGCCGGAGGAGCAAATAAAACAAAGTTATAAGAAGTATTTAAAAAAAATTTTTAATCATAATTAAATCCAGCGAACTAATTGGTAAACCAATGAGGCAAGTAAACAATACGTTTACAAAACTGAAATCAAGAAAAACAACATTACCTTTACATTTCGCATTATTAATTCTATATATATGGGAGAAAAGATTTCATTTTACACCATATCGTGATACTAAAGCTGAATTTAGAATAATTATAATTTCACGGATTTTTAAATTCGAGCAGTCTTTATAAACTTAATCAGCTTACAGAGAATAATACATGTGATGTTAGAGGGTATAGGCTTAAAGATGCAGGGAAATATAAAAATATATATATTATATAAGAATTTATACATAACGAAAATAATTCATAATGATTATAAGGGAAAAATTTTATCTCGCCTCTTTCTCTAGTCTAACAAAATATTTATTTTCATTTTAATTATGTTTTCTCTTATAAAGATTATTCCAGAAAACCTTAGGAAGATATGGTGTACTATATTAACGAAATATTAGCCTTTGAAGTGTTTTGAGCATTTTTACTGAATCTAGCATATGACCCTTTTCAAGTTTTTTAGTGATTTATCCTTGAAATGCGGATAATAGTATTCGAAAATCACGTTTGTGTCTAAGAAACCTTTTTCCAAACCAAGTGAAAAAATAATAATTTTAAACAAAAATACACGTACAAAAGTAAACATCCCACATTTGTTATATTTAAGTCAATTTCTAGGTGATTGTGCCAACATAGCTTCAAGAAAACAAACCGGCAGACGCTCAACACCTTGTTGGATTTTAAGATTTGATAAATATCTTCAATATAGATTTTAAATCTGTGTACCGTACTTTATTCATCTAGCTCTCTTCGTTTTGTAGTTACCGTGATAGCTTATATTCGCACAGCCGAATAAACCGATATTCTCTGAACAAATTTTATTCAAAATTCAATAGAAATCTGCAAATTTGCTCAAACATCAATACTTAATTTCAATCGCCGAGCACCAAGCATTTTTTAGTTATCTTTGTCATCAACAGATAGATAGACGGACACTGGGGTCTAAAACGTAAGATTCGTCCATATCTCGAGTTCGAATTATTTGATGATAACTATACTTTCTTCATACTACTTATGCGATAAAATTAAAAATTAAAAGTCATTAAAGTCTAAAAAGTGTTTATAGATGATGCTTTATTGAAAAGGAATTTCTTCTAAATAATGGAAATAACTAAACTCAGTGGCGTGACAACCCTACATGAGCCAAGGTCTACAATACCAGTATCTGCTTTCTTCACAAAGAATCCTAGAATGCGAGGCATATGTCCTGATTAGGTGGTCAACTTAATGCGAAATCACCAGTGTTTAGTTCATTACTGAAAGATTCGCATTTCAATTCATTATTAAAAGATTTTCAAACCTACAACTTTTTATTTATTTATTTTTCTCGGTTGTTCAAGTTTTATTCACATTTAACAATTACCACATATAGAAGGCGTTCAAAAGTCTTAAGCAAACACTTATTCAGAAATTTTAAACAAAAAATTCGGGAAATAGCAGCTTAAAATACTTTTTTAAAGGGTCAATTAATATTTGATTCTCAAAATTTGTACTATACTTAAGTGGGAACTAGGTTAAATTAAGTTCATTAACCTGCTTAAAAAGGAAATTTTGTACCATCATATTTAACTATCATTTTCAAAAAGAAGTAGAAAAAGACACATGATTCAGAAACGAAAATGAATTCAATTCAAATGTAAAATAAAAAAGAAAATTGAGGAACAGATTCATTAAAGTACATCACATATTCAAGTGTTTCGAAAACAATAGAATTAGCTGAACATTTAATAATTACACGAAAACTAACTTTTTTTCTTCTCATTTACGTAAAATTCGCAGAACAATGGAAAAGTAAGAAGAAAAATATAAGACGATTGAAATGTTTCCACGTGGACAATGTAAAATTTAAAATTGCTGCTTTCAACAAAATTCTTCGACAGCTATTAAAATAAGAAGTTTTTCTTCTTCTTCTTTTTTTTATTCGAAAACTGTGATTCTCGAGGGGAATGGAAGAACAGACACTTTATAAAAATTATCATCAGTTCACTTTTTTAATCTCGTAAATATTGAATATTAATTTAAAAATCCTTAATGCTAATTAGGAATTAATGCTGAAAATTTAATTCATCCAGTTCAAATTTTCACTTTTATTCACACTTGATAAGAAATTGATAAAAATATATTCTCAAAGACAAGTTTTTAAGAAATATAAACCTTTTGTGCACGTATTCCAAATTTCGAAAGGGAAAAAAATTCTTAAATCCTGTAAAGTACGAATTTTGTTTAAGCTATAATTTATACATTTCGGTACAATTTTTTAATTTAAAAGTAAAGAAAAATTCTGATTTGATTACGAAAATTTTATCGCTCCTCATTATAGTTTTAAGGAATTCAAATTCAATAACATTATGATTACTTACTTTTAAAAATTTTATTTGTTTTACGAAAAGTTTTGATGATGATTTAAATAAAATATTTTGGTAAGCACAGAAAAAAAAAATCAGATATAAAAAACAAAACAATTTTTTAAAAAGATCCAAAAAACATAAAAATTATGAATTTTATAAGCAGAAACATCAGAATTTTGAGAGAGAAAGGTAAAATGGTAAAAGAGATGAGTTTTCGGCACAATCAAATAAAATTAATTATACTATCAATAAATCATAACATAAGATTTTAATTCGTAAAAGCTATTTAGATTAATAATGAGTCTTTCGCTAGGAATAAAAAATTTACAAAAATTTCTATTGACCGTGAACTTAATCTATATAAATAAAAATGAATGTTTGTCTGTATGTCTCTTATACGCTGCCGTACCTCTCATCCGATTCCGATAAAACTTCGACACTATATTGCTTGCACTTACGCGAAGGTTATAGACATAATTCAGTCACCTAAAGTGTAAAAAATATTTTCAGATCTATGTACAGCATCTATTAACAACCAAATAATCTCCAAGGAGACACAACAGATTCAGTAAAGATGCTAAATTCAAGCAAGACGTTAATCTTTCCTATCTATTATATGTAAATGCAATTGTAAATCTTTCTCTGAGGTAATAGTTTTATTAGATATTGTGCGAGAAAGTTTGAGGGGAACCAATCCTATGGGTGCGAAATTTTAACCAAACATTTAATAAAATTTTAACGTTTTTTGCACTAACTTCCAAAAATATTATAGTACAAATAATTTTGCACCTTCTTAGTTAACAAAAAAGTATCGTTTCAACTATATTGGAGATTTTATGGTATAAATATATACTTTGTATGTTTGATCAATTTTAAAATAAAATCTTTTATGATCACGTTTTTTGACATTAAATTTGAGAATTCTGAACGAATAATAAACGAATCACGAGATATAATAAATAGTTTCTTTCATTACCATTCTGAAAGAACATCAAGCTTTACAATTCTAAAAGATCACACAAATCTAATACATAAATATGAATATCTGTTTTTAGAATAAAATAATAAAAATAGAATATTATTATTCGTGCTTTTCCTTTATATATCCTTCGATTTCAACGAATGTATTCATTGCCGACAAGAAAATAAATACCATTCTTAATTAAACAAGACAACTATTTAACTCCAAACGACATTTCCAAAATTATTTCTACTGCGGCATCAACGCGCCAGTTACCAGGCTAGTATGTTATAAAAACAACTCTTCTGTCAGATTTCAAAAACAAACTTTAAAAATATTTTCTCCGAATCAAATTTTTTTTAGATATAGAGAAAAATAAATCGTGGCCTACAACTTTTTTTTGCAATCACGCATTATTTTATAAATTAAAAGTCATTACAAAGAAATTAAGGAAATACTTGGAACGAGATGAAGTTATAATGAAAAAAAAAATATATATATAAAAAGATTAACAAATAGTGTGAGAAAAATTTATTAAATGCAATATTTTCAACTATTTAAGATGAAGAATACCTTTAAAAGAGCGTCATTTATTAAGATACAGAAATGCAGAAAACCGGGAGATTGGATAACGGTATCCCATTTCCCCAGATGGAAAAGACGTATTGATAACTCGTTTGTCAAGACGCTCGCTTCGAATTCCTGTCACCATGAAACGGACAGACAATTATTTAAATGTAAGATCTTTTAAAGCATTATTTATCGCCAAGCTAGAAAGTCTGTTGTAAGATGCTTCTGACATGGCAGTATATTCCTCTGAGAACTAATGCAGGAAAAGCTGTATTTTAATTTCTTTTTAATCATTTCAGGATTATAAATAATCATAAAGGTATTAATTATGTTTGAGGAAGAGCGGATGATTATTGTTTACTTGCACTGCAAACACTAAAAATGATAATAAATCAGAATTTCCATCTCAGCGGAATGCATGTGACATTCTACTCTTCCCTTCCCCCAAATCAGAGCACGTATCTTAAATATGTCAAGGAGAATTTTACAACTTACACTTCAAAGAAAAGAAACATTCAGAGGAATTTGCAAAAATATCTAAAATATTCAATCTTCAGGTTTTTACTATTTTCAGCGTACTTGAATTGCGAGTACCGTATTCAAAAGTTGGGATGGGGGAAAGCTCAATATAGTTTTAGTATACATAAAAGACGCTAGCTTGAATAGTATTTGACTTAAAACTCACATTTTAATTCGTAAGACGCTTTTCAGTTCCTGGAAGTCTATTCAAACTCTTCATCTTTTGCTTTAAATTTATTTATTTATTTATTTATATAATGGTTAATATAATATATAGTTTTAAATTTGGATTATAATCATACTTTGAGATTTGGCTATTTCGAGCAATATGAATTTTAATATACCCGTTTTGATGCATTATGTGATGCGTTTCGGTGGATGACGGTAATATTTGCAGCATCGCACAGAGTTGTGCGATGGATATTATGATCTTCATTGCCACGCCGCATTATACTGAGAAACAACATAATGTATTTTATATGCGTGTCTGATATTGTGGCATGTAGGGAAATACTTTTTAATCACGAGTTTCGCAGACAGAAAATAAAAAAATATGTAGCGCCATCAAACTAGTCTAAGAACTGATAAAATTAAAACAATTTAATCAAAACCTAGATCTTATAAAATATTTGATGTCAAATGAATGCATATTACACTACCACATGCCATGGCCTCCAAGAAAATATTACATCCTCTAACGAGACACGCAATGCATCAATATAATATATTTATCGTTTATATCATGAAGGACAAAAAAAGTTAAAAATATTTTTAGTTTAATTACTTTTTAATAATTAAATTTAGTAATATCTGTTTTATTTTATGGGGTAATATATTATGAAAATAATAATAAATAAAATGAAATAAAATTTCTCGCTTAAAATGTTTTTGAACAAGTCAGATGCTAACTGTGCAATTTATATTGAAGTTTTATAGTGCAAATAATGTATTTTAAATATTGTATGTTGTTTATTTATTTTAATTACACATGCACAAATTAAACTATTTTTACATCGTTTAAATAATGACGATTATCATTTATAAAGATTATCCTTTATACATTATAATTAATGAATTATAATCATGTTTTATTATTAAAAATGTATTTTTATTGCTCTTTTAAGTTAAATGATTAAATCTTACAGTTTATTTTGCGATCCAATTTTTCTTCAAACGAATTACCAATTATTTTTGGATTATCTTCATTATTTTTGCATTAAAAAATAGTAGTTTCCCTGTGCTAATTTTAAATACACAGGTATACTTTACAACGACAGATTTTCAAACAGGAAACGAATTAATGGAAATTAATTTCATAAAATATCACTCTATTAGGAAATTATATGTTGAGGAAGTTTACTTTTGAAGAATCAAACAGTGAGTATTTGAAAAAAATCGTACAATTTGAATAATGGAATGCAAATTTCTAGCGAATCAAGCAAACAAAAAATATATACAATAAGCGTTATTTAAAGATGCCACATAACACCTAAATTATATATAAATCCAAGAAAATAGTACTAATTTTATATGACCCAAAAATAAATTATCAAAACCTTATAAGAAATTGTTTTTACTTTAATCAGAAAACGACAAAAATTACAAGCTTTGAATAAAAACACGCCTCACAGCTAACCATGAATAAATAAATGCTCCAGATCAGCGTAATTTGATATCATAATTTAACTTATTTGAAAATTTGAAAATAATTGAATCGAATACATAATAACAATCCTTAGAAAACTCTATTACTTCAACATACAAAACAGAAAATAAGTTGCACAGAGAAAACAATTAGATTCAAACCCCTCTTTGACAATGGCGTATATCGGCAATTCGAATCAACAATTATTCGCAATCAATTCCCCTCGCTCACAATAGTTAGAGATGATTCTGACGGCCGAATCTGAGTGAGGGAACTCAGCATAATTAAACTCCATGTCACCGAACTTGCTTAGCAACCAGATATCTCCATACATAATGGCCAAGTCATAGATCAAATAGCGAACAATTTAATTGAAAATTGGCGTACAATTTTAACTAATTATTTTTAAATGATTTCGGAACGAGGTGGATGTATGACTTAATAAATAGTAACTGATCATAGATGTATGGTATATGAAAGGTTTTCTGTATCATAGATTAAACTTGAGTTCATTAAACAGTATATAGATCTTCTAGTAATAACAAAAGAACTTGTTGCTTTAGTAGGGGGGGGGGCTCAAATATTCAAGAACAAATGCATTTTCATTACATCCAAAGAGAAGAAGTAGACCCAATTCGTTAAATGGAATAGGATCGTTCTCCTGTACATGATTTCGTGGAAATTAGAATGAGATATTTATTTATTTGTATTTATATATTCCTTATTTTATCTAGCATTTTCCCAGTTTCCAAAATACCCACGAGAAACAAGTGAAGTGGAAATTAGATGTTTGGGTTTCAAAATGCAAAAAAAAAAAAAAAAAAAAAAAAAAAAAAAAAAAAAAAAAACAAATACACAGCATCCGAGATTTGTCCCCAAACTGTTGTTTAAAACAGTCTTGGACAAATCTCAAATGGAAATGGAATTGAAATATAATAATGACACATTAATGTTACATATTGCTGAAAAGGATAATAAATTACGAACTAAGAAGTTATACAGTTTATCTATCTCTTGAAATTACAATATTAAATCATATATATATGCGCAGTTTTATTTAAAATGGTATTTTACGGGCCAATTTTGAAGAGAAATACTAGACATTTTATTTCTCTATTAGCCATGATTATACAATTTGGTTTCATCGTAAAATTGAATTCTAGTCCTTAACATTTCAATGTATATCGTTGTCAACTGCCTACATTCAGTTCCACTCAATTTCATTCAAAAAGGTTAGTGTATATGTTTCCAAAAAGATGTTGATAACCATAGATAATTAATCATGTGTGAAAATAAAAAGCTGACATAACTTTTGGAGTTAAAAATTTTTTTCGAATGTAGTGGGTGATGAAGCTCAGTGTATTACTTGAAGAGATAGTCTCTACTATCAAGTTTCCTATAAAGGAATGATCTATCTAATGATTAAAAAATTACTTTTCATCTGTTGTAAGGTAAGCTATCAATGCTTAATACATTAGAAAATTATATCATTATAAACTAGATTTGGGGGAAATTTTTATGTTGAGAAAAGTTTGCATTCAATTTTTTTTCAAAATAAATATATTACATTATTAATTGGATTCTTAAATATATTTTTGTATGTAACCTATGACTATTTTCCTGTAATAAACGATTTTTTAAAATTAAAAACAAACATTCATTTAAGGCTTAAAATATTGATTAATTCTTCACTTTAATGTTTGCAGTTTTGACATAACAACATAAATTCACGATATTTTTCATACTGTACGTTGAAAAATAATCTAAAATATGAAAGAAGAAAAATTTGTAATAAGCGAAATAATTTTTAAAAAATTAAAAAAATATTTTGAATTGATTGTTTTATAAAAATAATATAATATTTTTGAAATATACAAAGAACGGAAGTCGATCATCAAGTTTCCTGTAAACATGAATTATACGACGAACTGGGGGAAAATCCAATGATGTACTTAATCTTCAATGAACGAAATATCACGAAAATGTGTCATAACGTAATTTGTTTAATTCATTTATCATTGCATTATGTTAATATAAATCTGGAATAATTAATTATGCTCAGATAAACTAAATATGCATAATTAAGTCTGATTAATGTTACCCTAATTCCCTTATTTCAAGCAATAAAATCTTGTTATCAACAGAAAATGACGTTTGTCGATTCTTCCGGAGATACAAAAGGAGCATTAAAAATTTTCTTTCATCATCATATTTAATTATAACATAATAACCTTTAGGAATAAATTTATTCAGGAATTATAACTGTCGATAGAGCATTTTCATTAATAAAGATGGATAATTTTTGATGCTATTTATAGTTCATCAAATTCTGAATTTTCAGTAACATGTTAAATTTAAAAAAAATCTCCAAGGAGAGTAATTTAAAAAGTAATTTCAGTTCAATTATGCAGTGCTATATCTTGACGAATAATAAGGTTTAAATAAAAATTCCAACAAGAACTTTTCGTCAATCCTCATTTTTTCTTACTTTCTCATATGGAGTATAGAAAAGTACTGTTATCGTCAAAAAATTCGTAATCGACATTTTGACTAAACACATTTTTGGTAATATGTTCTTCTATAAATGCGATAATTCAAAAATTATTTGAGTTAGGGGGATAAAATTAGGCAGGCCTATTTTATACCAAATTTGAACATTCCTGTCAAATTTTGAGGAAAATCTATTCACAAAAAATCTGTCTGTTCGACTTTTCGAATGTACCGAGGTTTAAATACTATCAAAGTTATCAGCTGCGATCGTTAACAAAAAATACAAAAGTACTAGAGAACCGAATGTATATTTTAAATGGCCTTTTTGTGAATTAATAAAAACAGAAATTGTTCAAATACATTTATTATATCACACATTTAAATTACTGCGCTTTTGAGTTATGGCATTTGCATTCTTGCAAAAAATACAGACAAACCAACAAACGGTGACCTCTTTGATGGGTTTTGTTCTAAATTGACAGGAATCAATAATATGGATTTTAAACCTGGGCATAATGCTCTTTTGATTTTGAGGTTATTATGTTAACTTACATTTTGATAGCCTAACAGACAAAATTTCTGTGAGTGAGTTTAATCAGAATTTGATATTAATCTACAAACTCGGTGTAAAGACCAAATACTGAATTTCATTCGCATAACGCAAATTGCATTTAAGTTATTGAGTGCAGAAACCAACAGACAATTCTAAAAACAATTCGATAAAACCTCGATTTCGACGTCTTGTATGGTTATTATATTTTACGAGAAAGTAAAAAAGGTAAAGGGGAAATTTTAAAAAAAAAATATTGCATTGCATTAATTGCTTAGAAATTCAACAAATTTCCAACAACTGTTAGAATTTTATATTTCTATTCATTAATTTGAGTTATAAACTTGGATATTAGTTAACATTTATGTAATCGCTGCTCTAACTAAATACAAATTTTTGGAACATTTTGAAAAGTGCTCCGAAAAACCAGTGGGAATTGTCTCTCGAAAACTTTCTCATACATTCACCAAAATAAGGTAATTATAGAGAATGCCTTACATGTGAATGGTGTATACCAGCTACAAAATATTAACTTTTGGAAGGAATTTAGAATTTTTACTAACCTATCGTGCCATCTTTGGTGGTAAATCCCTGACAAGCTTTAATAGAATCCAGAGATATAATTTGTCTTTTAGATACGTTTTTCTTCAATAAATGAAACAAAAAATGATACAAAACTGCACTTATATTCACAAAATCCGATAGAAAATTTGATGTATTTAAGACAATGCGTATTTGTATTCGTATTTACATGTTTCTGAAAATACAAACCGACATATGGCTCAAAGTTTGACAGCTTCTACACTATAGATATTAAATCTGTGTACCAAATTTTATCTATCTAGTTCTCTTTGTTTTGTAATTTATGGAGTTAACTTTTAATCGAACAGCAGGAAAGATGGTTTTCCTCTGAATAGATTTTACTCAAATTTGATGTAACGACAGTATACCAAATTTCAATCATCTAACTTAAAATGTTTTTGAGTTGTCTTTTCACGGACAGAAGACAAACAGGTTGGCATTTTCTAAAAATAAGGTTTTCGAACTCATTGACGTTTAAAACAAGATGTTGACGATTACTACACTTATACTACGTATAAAACAACAGGTTGACATTTTCTAAATATAAGTTTTTCGAACTCATTGACGTTTAAAAGAGGATGTTGACGATTACTACACTTATACTAAGTATACGTATACGTAGAATGTTCAAGAAAAATATCTTGATAAAATCTGAATATGGTTCGAGAAGTGGAAAAAATAATAATTTTGCATTTTGAATTGCTTTACAAGCATATTTCTTGGCAAAAGTTTATACTTGAATGGTTTCTATTTTTATGCTTATAAATAAATGAAACTGATGTTCTTACGGCATCTGCAATGACATTAATTCAACTGAAATCCAGGCTTATCACAAACAAATATATCGTAAATCCGTTTCGATAAAGTCTGAGCTTTTAAAAATAGAATCACAGACGACAAAAATAGCATCACAAAACAGCGTTATCGATTCCTTTTGATGAAGCCTTTCTTTAATTTGAACTGCCAGAAAGAATATCTGTTAGACTTTGATAACACCTGCCTGGCTTCTGTAAATTCACAGCAATTATTTAGAGACTCTACTGTGGAATTCGGATTAAAAACAAAGTATATTAAGTAGGAGCACTTCAAAGGCATTTTATTGTTATTATTATTATTTCTCTGCACATAAAATAAGATTATACTTCTTTCAATTTGGCGTGTAAAAATTTGCAAAATTTTTTTATTAGCTCTCTGAGTGCTCAATTTGCGCACAAGTCAAAAATTGTGTGTTTTCTTTTTTGTATATTTTAAGACTATATATATTGGAGAATTGAAAAATGAATTTTTTTTCATTCTAAAAAATATTTGTCATACAGACTTTTATCATGAACAACTAAGTTGCCAGAAAAACTAATTTCACACGTTATCACCAAAGAAAATTTTTTTAAATAAATTTCAGTTGAATTACAATCAATTCCTATTTATTGCATATTATAAAAAAGTAAAATGTACAAAATTTAAGGAGGAGGGGGAATATTCTTTACATCAATTTTGCACAACAGCCTAACGTTTTGCAAGTTTATGGAATTATGATGTCATCTCTATTTGAGGATCCGTCTGAAAAATCTATATCAGTATCGCTATCAAAATAAAAATCGCTTTTAGAATCTGATAAGTCATCAAGAATATACTCCCTATCAATCTCTGAAAGTTTTTCAGCAGCCATCACTGTAAGAAAAAAGCGGTAAAAAGTGAAGTTTGAGCGGTGTTATTACAGTTACCTTCAAATGACACGATTTATTGCACAACTAACAGTATCTATTGGTCAAAACGCAAACTAAATGTCTAATACTATATATAATTTATTTCAATAGTTAAACGTGGGGAAACGGGTTGCACTCCTTAATAAAGGGAGAAAAACACAAGCCCGTGGAAATCGAGAGATGAGCAGATTTTGCTACATTTGAGTTAGTTGCACGTGGAAATCGCGGGATACTCAGCTAGAGGGTTAACATTGATATCCATATGACCTATTAATTAGGAATAAAAGAAGGTTTAATTTAAGTGTAATTTTATCCCTTAATAAAATAGTGGCAATACACATTCTTTCAGATTAATATTTTTATAAAAACCAGTGGCAGTGGTTTCCCCTAAAACTTCACGCCTATTCTCTAATAAACTTATCATACCAGACCACAACTAGCACGGCACTGGTATACGAGAGTTGTGAAATATTAACTTTTAGCATGACTTTAGTAATTTTACTGAATTTTTCGTATCATCCTTATTATTTATTATGTGAGTTATTAGGCGATTAATCACTGATAGGCATTAAGAGAATTCGTAAGCCGGATTTATATTTTAGACACGTTTTTCTCATTGAATTGAAAATTTGACACAAAACTGGAATTGCAGCCACAAAATTCAATTAAATTTTGATATATTTAGGTCACCACGTTTTTGAGTTATCCCGTTTACATGTTGCTGAAGGTACAAACCAACAAACGGTCAATGATTTGTTGGATTTGGCTCAAAATTTTAACAGTGTATGCACTATAAATGTTTAATTTGTATACTAGATTTTATCTATTAAGTTCTCTTCGTTTTGTAATTATCGTGTTTATTTATATTCAAAAAGTCGGATACTTCTTAATAGATTATACACAAAATCTGATACAAATCTTTAAATTTGGTGTAAAGGCAGTATACCGTATCAAAATATTTGAACCATCTTGCTCAAAGGAATTTTCAGCTTTCGTCGTCACAGATTGACAGACAAACATTTTCTAAAAAAGTGTATTTTGAACTAGGGAAAATTTTAAAACGTAGAAATTAATCAAAATCTCAAGCGCGAATTTTTTTTTTTTTTTTTTTTGCAATTATTACAGTTTCTCTAAACAACGTATACGAAAAAGCAAAAATATTTCCACTCTGATTTATTTTTAATACCTATAAAATCGAAATTAAGCAGTTTGTGTAACAGAAAAGCATTAGAAATTTTTCTTCTATTAACTCGGAATTTTTTATAGCAATATAGTTTGGTAAAATACGAGCTTTTTTTAATAGCAGGAGAAGCAGATGATTTTTATTAAATGTTTATTTTCGAAACTGCTTTTACTATTATACTTATCGATAACAGCCAGTTTAAAAAACATCCAGAATCACCACTTCTCTTGCGCACATAAATAGGATTTTGATTTCAGCATTGTTTGATATAATCAAAATCTTTAGATTGAAAGAGAGAATTCCTCATTTGCATCAGTTTCACAATTTCCGTAGGTACAGTATGTCATATTATATCTCACCGAAACCGGCTAGTTATTTCGAAACTAATTATCGCATAATAAAACTGTTATCTTCGGTAAGTATATAGTAAAACATTTTTCATGCAAGGAATTGTCTCCATATTTAAATTTATAAAAATTCAAAATTTTAAAGTATTAACACCCAATTACGAATATATTTTTCAGATTAAAATAGATCAAATACAAATAACATTTTGTAATTTAGTGTAAACGATTAATCAGTTATAAAAAAATTTGAATTTACTGATATTAATATCAGAGTTTAGAGATTTAGAGTTGTTAGAAATAATAGAAACGCTCTTTTTTGGGGGGTATAGTGTATCAGAAAAGTTTTAAAAAATCTTGCAGTTTCCAAAAATAGGATTTCGGTAAATATTAAAATTAGACATATAATTACAATTCATTAAAACGATCAGCATTTTGCAGAAATAATGCAGAAAAATAAAATAAAAATGCATTCTTTAACTCTTATTAAATTGCAAAAAACTACCAAATAATTCATTAATTAAAGAGTTAATAAAAATAATTCAAAATTAGCACCTTTGACATTTATACAAAGTTGCATTCTTCTAAAAGTACTTTCGCACACTCGATTCAGTTCATCGTTGATATCAAGAGAGGCTTCCTGCTTGATTTAAATATATCAAGATCCCGTTTTTAAAGCAACTCTAGCGCTATTGGCCCTCATCATTTAACCGCCATTCAGAAACACGAAGTTTTTAGACTTTGTAATACTGAATGGCGGTCAGATGACGAGGACGACACCTGAGCTCCATCCCCCTCTCTAAACTTCTACACTGCATTAGCGGGAGGACATACGTTTAGCCTCGACGGATCTAGCGTGCACACCAGACCTGGTTACAAGACAGTTCTTCGGTGGAATCGGATCTCGAGCCTGGAGCTCTAGAGTTCCGAAGACGAGAACTTACCACCAAGTCATCGCGGCCCGATAAGCTTCCTTCAAGAGGTATCAAATTAAATAATTAAACTAAAAAATCAACAGTTCTTGCAATCAATACACCTGTCACAATTTAATCTTAGTTTAGTTATATTAATGACCTATTTTGAAGCAGTACTAAGGGTATTTTGAGGAACATCCTTTTACTTTGAAATACAGACAGATGACGAAGACGACACCTGCGCTTGACAACACCTCCGTCTCCAAAATTCCACACAGCACTAATGGGAGGATGATCGGCTCACGACATCAAATAGCTCGAAAATAAGACATATCTTTAATGAAATTGGGTTTCAAGCCTGAAATCGATAACTAAGTACTATGTTATCGCGGCTAGACATGTGTCGATGAATTCTGCGTTCAAGCCAAGTTTAATGGCTGTTGTGAGGCAATGAAAACAAGCACTACAATTCGTGTGAAAGTACTGCTAAATGTAATTAATATATTATTTCAGACTATCATTCCCAACTAATTAAACAGTGAAAATCTAAAACAATACTTTTCTAAAATTTATTCATTTCCGTCAAATAATTTTTCAAAAAATACATAGCAACAATCAAAAATTTTCAATATAGCATGATTTTCCCTTCTTTGAGGGCAACTACATTTTATTAAAAAAATTCACTTCCAGCAATTAAAAATATCATTAAAACGAAACGAGAAATAATCTATACTTATAATAAAGCTCAATGTGTGTGTGTGTGTGCGTGTGTGTGTGTTGGCGCTCTACAGGCCAGACCGTTGGACCTACAGCTACCAAATTTGGTACATGTATACCTTGGAGGTCGGGAATGTGCACCTCGGAGCCCTTTTTTCGAATTTTTAATTAGAATTTGAATTAATTAAAATTTAAGCGAAATGTCGACGTTTTTCCGCTATAACTTCCGAAAATATTATCGGATAAACATGATTTTAACATCAATTTAAAGATAAAAAAATTAGCTTTCTAATAGTATCAGTATTTTAACATTTAACTTAAGCTTCTATTTGTAATGAATTTTTAAAGAAGCATTTCAACTATATTTTTCAACAATATATTTCGGACAAAACAATAAAATTTAATCTGCAGGAGCACGTTACGAGTGGAAGGGGAAAAATTATCTTTTATCAATAGGTTGCCATCAGATAGATAAAAACTCAAATTAAAAAAATAAATAATTATTGCAAATTAAACATTTAAAAATGCAATTTTCAGCACGTGTCTGCATGAAATGAAATAAATATGAAATATGTTTTTTCTTTTTAAAAAAAGAAAATGCAAAGAATTTTTTGTGACTTTTACAATATTATTAATTAAATAAATCAGCTTTGTTTAATAATAGAAATACATCTATAAAAAAGTCTAAATGAAGTAAATAGCTGCATAGTATGTAGCACGAGTCTACAAATGCTTTAAAAAATGAAGAATATTTAGCTTTTAATTAAAATGAGATGAACTTGTGATATCAGTGTTTTAATGTATAACTCAAGCTTCTATTTTTAACGAATTTTTAAAGAAATATTTTAACCATATTTTTTTGAGCACGTGACTGGATAAAATAAAATAAAACAATGCCGGAAGTTCAAATAAAAAAAACTATCATCGCAAATCAAATCTAAAGAAATACAACTTTCAGCATGTGACTGGATAAAATAACATAAATATAAAATGAGATATCTTCTAAAAAAATAAATACAAGGCAATGGATTTTATGATCGTTTGCAATAGATATATAATTAATTCCATAAATTATCTTTATTTACAGTAAACCTGGTTGAATTTAGACAGGATATGCATTGAAATCCCGACTTAATGGCATATTTCTATAATCGTTTGTAATATCTGTATCATTAATTCAGTAATTTTTCCCCTTTTTCTCTTTCTTTAAAAAATATATTTAACGTTTTGGCAACATCACCGAAAAAAACATTTTTAATATTTTGGAAGCATAATCTATAAATTGTTAGAGCATTAAACTCAAAAAGTTTTTTCGAATAAAGTTACCAACTCTTTAACTACTAATAACTGAATCTTTTAACTTTAACTATTTCTTAAATTTTGGCTAATGAATATGTGATTTAGTTGAAAATTTTAGAACGCATTACTCATGGCGAACCAGCTGGTCGCCAAAGGCGGCTAGTACATATATATTTCAAAGTTCATTTATCTATGAAAATGGTATTTTCACTCTTTATGAAATAAATGTGAATTGAGAAAATAAATTATTACATGTAACATAAGTTTAAAATCTTAAGAGGACAAATGGGAGCCAATTACAATTACACAAATGGCTTGTGAGACTTTTTATAAAGAAAGTAGAAATGAATTTATTACTAAAAAGAAGATTATGAATTTATTATAGTCAAAAGTTAATAATTAAACGTTACTGGACTTGAAAATATATAACTTTCAAAGATGAAACTAATGCTTACAATTATTTCAGTAAATTAATTGTTATCAGTTAAAAAGTTTTCTAACAGGAAAAAGTTAAAGTATAAATTTTTTTTAATGATTTAAAATATCGTTAGATGATAACTTAAGCCTATAAATTAAGTTTTTTGCACTATTTTAATTCCAAAAACAGAAGTATATTTCAGAAAATAAGCCTTTCTTTTGATTTTCAGTTGCTCCAGAATTTTTTAGTTTCCGCGTGTTTTATCTAATTAATAATTGTTAGGCTTGTTTAGAATTTTTAATTATTTTAAAGAATATCCCCCGATAATACTATTTAACTACTTATTGTAATTAAATATGTAAATCCACATTTCGAATTTTCATTTATCATTATGATTTAAGATTTCTAACGACAAAATTTTAAATATTGATCTTTCATAAACAATGTTACCCTATGAATGATTGTAATAAAAACATGAACAGAGCAACATCATAAAAATAACCTACTTGCTATATTGCATATATTTGAACATCCCCTATATATTTTTTTCTTAAAAATTTCTCATTATTTTAAAACAATTTGTCTAAAATAGTACATCTGGCGATTTCTTATTATACAGTATTATTTGATAGCAGAATGGAGGGTTAGTAATAATAAAATTTAAAGCTGATGCAAATATAAATATGCGGATAGTCCCTTTTCACGAATGCAATAACACATTTTTAAAGAGGATATACTTGTAAGTTGCTGGTATACTTTCCTTGAACTTTTATAGATTACTAGCAATAATAATTTTTATTTTTATTTTATTTTGACGGACTGTGCATTTTAATAAAAATGGTGCTTATCTTTAAAATACAGCACCTAAGAAAATAATGGCTCTCTACAGACGGTTTTATCAATCCTGTCAACCCTCTGTCCTTGATTCGAACAGCCAGAAGGAATAGTTGCTTGACGCTGAGAACGTATCTCGCCTCTACTGATAGTATGATTAGCACGAACATACAGATTCTCGTAACCAAACTAAAATAAAAAAGATTGCACACGCATCAGCACTTAAAAATGCAGTTTTAGTAATTTTCCATCCCCACTTCTCTCTTTATTTAAATGCGTGCATAAAAATTGTACTCTGAGAAGACGCTTTTATCTGGAAAGTTTGCAAATGTCCGTAATTAGTACAATTAAACTTTTAGCAGATGTTTATCACAAAAAAATGTAGGAAGATTCTGGAAGCATGATGTTTTTAACGACTTAAAAGACGGCCTAATTATTTGCCACTGGTTATAAAAGGATGAAGAAACTTAGTATTAAATTGCTTCTCTCTTTTTTTAGCAGCATAATTAAAAATAATTAATCTGAAGAATTTATCGTGAATAGCTAATGAATGCTCGTAGCCATTTAGAATAAATTTAAATTTTATAAGGAATTTTGTCGACTTAGAAATATTTACTTTTTAAATTATACGAAGTATACAATAAAATTTAGACTATTGTCAAAAAAATTTGACTATTTTGATGAATCTTCACTTTTGAGGCCTCTTAAAAATTGGAATCATATCACGGAAAACATATACACACATTTTCGGAATCGTGTCAGACTGAACATAAGTTAATTCAAAAATGCCTTCAGCAGGTGTGATGAAATTTAGTATGTTAAATCAAAACTACTCAGATATATATTAAAATTTCCCCGAAATTCGTCTATCGGAAGTCTGTATGTCTCTCCATATGTTGGTAAACACAACTCAAGTATGCAAAAATATATATATACATGAAATTTGATATAAAGATTTATCAGAACTGTAAATGTGTATTCCATTTTGAACTAAAACTATCGGATATGCGCATATACGTCTGTATATTCGCACATATGTGAAAGTGATCCCTCAAAAATGCAGACTTCGATAAACGCAATTTAGTGAATGATCTTGTAATCAAAATTTTAGGTATGCGTTCAATTTTAGATCCAATTTAGACGAATGCGGCCAAAATTACAAATATCATTTAAAAAAAAAACATTTTTAGCATTAAAGTGTTATTACTAAACCTATATGTAAATGCTAAAAATTAAATATAATTAGGCGGTCGTGGATCAGCGGGGATAAGTCAAAGGTACGCAAATAAAAAAAAGTGGAGAAATGCTGATTTAAACTATATTTCTAAAGATTGCAATGGTATTCACCTTGGCCATGAATTTGAAACTTTCATTGTGTTTTCCGCATGTATTGGAGAAAAGTTTTTGCTATCAAAACATAACACTCAAATTAATACCAGACAAAAAAAATACACATAAATTTACTCACTATTATAAAAGAATTCAAAGTTTTATATTTTTAGAAAAAATAGTTGAAAAGTTAAGATTATAAAAAAAAGCTCTCCAACACTATATATTATTATTCCGTATACATTGTACTAAAACATAAGTTATCTTCAAATAGTTAAAAAATATATAGGAGTTTTTTAAACTAAAAACTAAATTTAAAAAATATCCTTTAACTAAAAACATTTTTAGAGCATTTTAGAAAAGTATACTGAAACAGTTTTAGACGTGGTAATGTTCTATTATTGCCATTATTTAATTCATAAATAAAATAGAAGTGCATAATAAATGAACTTTTTAAAAATAAAGTTTAGCTTAAAATATATTTATTGAATGTTTTTGTTGGTTCATATACGCTTAAACAAAACAAAAATTTTCCAGCAGAAACAATAGTAAATGCAAGAAATATTTGTTTTATTTGATCAAAATACATACAGTGATAATTAACATAAAAACACAAACAATATGGTTAGTAATGAATAGCTTACGAAAATTCAAACTGCCATTCTTGCTAGGCTTAATTTCATTATCATTTAACATCCCACGCATACAAACGACTACTCTCATTGAATCAAGAATAAATATTTATCAATAGGAAAAGTAAGAACTACAACAATTTCGCTTTGACGTTATTAAAACATAAAACAACACATAGTTCAAATTATAACAACAGCTTTTCAAGGATTTTAACTAGAATCGAAAAAGGGAAAAAAATCTATATTTAAAACAAATGGAAACGTATTTGCAAAATATTCTGTGAATTGTTTGAACGATGAGAAAAGCCAAACACCTGCGGGCAATAATAACTTATTACTGCAGCCGTTGCTGCTAGATTTCTGGGAAAAATCGAAAAGAAAATATTTATTCAGAGGTATTGTCAAATAAGTCTAGTATGACATAATTCTTTAAATCTGTGTAGTTCGAGAAGTAGTATAAAACTTCACTAAGTTCAAGAACAAAAACCCTACCTTCCTTTTTCTTTCTTTTCTTACCCCGTTTTTGCATATTCTTAAAGAATAAAGACCTTGGAAGAAACTCAAAGCGGCTGCATTTTATTTTATGAAATAAGTGGTAATTAAGCTGTGAAATATCGTCAGTTATTAGGCCGATAAGATAGAATGAACATACTGAAAAAATCATAATTTTTAGTCTTCCTCATGTGGGCCATCATGTAGGATACTAATATTACCATTCATCATGAAAGTATATGTTTAAAAAAAGCGTTTAATATAAATTAACTTCCCACTTTCTCCTTCAAGATATCAATACATGACATCTGTAATTAATATGACTCGATAAAAGTGGCTTACGGCCATAACATTATCAGTCTGTTAACACAGTTTCAATTTGCTTGAGAAAGCTTTTTTTTTTCTCTCTCTCTCAGAAAGCATACCTCAAAAAAAATCTATGCATAAAACAAGTAACAAAAATTTGTTCATAAAATAGTAAAGTGCCAGATTGATTGCAATTAATTTAAAAATATTAAAAATAACTTTTTTTTCTTTGCTTACAAAAACTGTTCTTCATTCATCTGCAAAATAAAAGAGTTAATAATGCAGTGGCATAGCGAAAATAAATAGTGCCCGGGATATTGTATTTTTTTCCACCTCTCACCTATTTGTCATAAGTGACATCCATGTACTAAATTCTTTTTTCAATGCTTAGCTCCAAAACTAGCGCTCCGAAGTCTATAACCATTTTCCACCACTGGGTAGGTCCGGTCGCTACGTTATCGCAGTTATGAAATGAAAAACCATTATTTTAATGGAAATGGTAGTTTTTTTTTTTTTCCAATCAATCTAGGATTAGAAAAGCATTCAATTCTGACCAAATTCAGAATTGGAATATTTGAACTTTAAGAAAAATTGTCTTGCAGTTAAATACCTTTAAAGATAGTTTCGATGAAAATTCTAATTTGAAGATAATGAGAGTTATTTGGGAATCAACTTCATAATTCTAATTCATGGTCAAATAGTTGGACGATAACTAACCCTGATCAAATAATTGGGTGATAACTGTTGCTGATTAATGGCCAAATAATAGGAGGATAACTGTCGCTGATTCATGGTCAAATAAATGGTGGATAATAGTCGGTATTCTCTCTTTTTTAAACTCAAGACTTCACAGCAGAGTTAGAAAGTGCGATCCGAGAGAAATTTAATACGTGCATCAGATCTACATTTCACAAAAGATTCTCGATGGAAATAGGTATTGAATTGACGAACCTCTAATTTAAAAGCAAGAATTTTGCCACTGAATGTCACCATGATTCTTCTTAATAATATCAGTATCTAAAATTAAAATCCTTCTATAATAGTAATTCATTTGTAAATGACAACAAATTCCTGCACAAACATCATATAAACAGTTTTATTTTTGAAAAATATTTATCTTCTGATAAAATATTTATAAATATTTAGCATGAATCCAGAAAATTTATTGAATATTTCATGCGACCTTTGACAAACGTTTTGGCGAGTAAGCCCTGGCAGGCAGTAACTATACACATACTCAAGAATAAAATAAATACTTTGGAAACCTTTTTTTTTTTCTTCTTTTAACGTTTGCTTTATTTCAACATATGTTTTAGATTTATTACGTTTACATGCAAACGAAAGTGTAGGTAAATAGACAGCTAATCCTTCGGCAGATATGGCTCCAAATTTCATAAGAATCTACATTTTATATGTTAACCAGTGTATCGAACTATATACGTATCTAACTTTTTGCATTTTATAGTTATTGAATTCATTTGTATTCGGGCAGTGAGAGTGAAAAACTTCCTCTGAATGAATTTTATACAATATTAAACAAAAATCTCCAAACTTTGTGTGAAGACCACATCTAAATTTTACCTATATAATTAAATGTGATGGAGTGACTGCGATCAAAGACAGACGTTTTCCCCAAAATACGTGTTTCGTATTCGGGGTGATCTGAAAATGTATCGATTCATCAAAATCTTGATAACTACCCGAAAGATTTTGGCGATTACAATGTTTTTTCTTTGCGTGCATAATATACAAGACAAAAAAGTAATGAAAGGGCTAAAAATGTGACAACTGCGAATGGATAAAAAAGTGCTGATCGAATTTCTTGATTTTAATATCTACTTCATAAATTAAACTAATACAATACTATTGCAGATCTTAATAAAGAGGATTGCTTCATTTTACACGCATGTATAATCAGTTAAAAAACCATGACTAACTACTGACTAGTTCACATGAGTAACCACTGGCTAGTTCACATGATTAAACAGCTTCTTTACTTTTCCTTTCGGCTTGTCGCTTCACAAAATTTCATTACTCTCAATACTTTCTCATTCTCTGCCGATTTATAAGAAACTTTCATTCAAAAAAAAAAAAAAAAAAAAAAGGAATGGTACAAAATCTTCCTAGAATTCTCGGACACGGGTCATTTCCTGCTGAGCATTCGTTCCAGTCACGGGACGTTTCTTTTCAAAACATTAGGCTCCTCTTGAATTTGATTTCTTCCGATATTTCACACGGTGGTGAATAATAGTAAAGCCTGCGGAAATGTGTATTCAGGATGTCTCGTAAGCCAAAGAGTGAGAGAGGGAAAAAAAAATGAAATACATTTCTTTCCTTTCCGATTCCGGATAAAATAGGAAAGATTCTTTTGAAATCATGCAGTGAATTGAATTACAGGAACGGGTTCGCAAATACTACTTCTAGATGATTCAATTCGATGTCGTTCTTAGATTTATTGTTCATGGGCGACCTATATTATTATAAAAAGAACTATGCCATCCATTTCAGAACATACACATCCTAGCTCTTATTATTATTTTATATCAATGACGAGATATAATTTTATACTAAGTTGCGTCTTATTCAAAAAGAAAATTTTGGAAAATAACTAAGGGGTAATTGGGAATTCAGAAAAAGAAATATGATTATATGGGAAGTTATTTACATATTCAATTCATAAAAAATAATATTAAGATTTTATTTTTTGTAGGTTAATGGAATGTATAGTAAAAATAGATATATAAATCTCGTGAACACAGAAAAAAATACAGTTGGCTTATTCACGGTATGATTAATCCGCTGGCACGAGAATACAGATTAACCACGGCGTCATGATGAAAGAGGATAACCACAATTATAAATAAGAACAAATGGAGTGGAGGCCTAATTTCGATTTAGGTTTTTTGTAGTTACTTTTATAGGTCGTATTAATAAGATATTATATAAAAAATTTCCTCTCATTGAGAAAGATTCAACGATTTCAGCTGCTGCTATCTCTATGCCTTTGAGATAGGAAGACAGGAGGGGTAAAAACCCTTGGGTCTCATTCCAAAAGAGTGTCAGTGGGTTCAGGATAATAAAATCCTTTTTTTATTGATCATTTATAGGGCTGGTACTTTATCATAATGTTCGGCTCTAGGCATTCGCTAAACCGAAATTATAGCAGTTGGCAAAGTACTAGGGTTGAAGGCAACATATCTAGATCTGAAGATAGTAAACTTTGAGTCTCTGATTCTAATAAAAAATATGTAAAATTTTATTTAATCAAGAGCTATTGTCATTGTGTTTGTATGGAAGAAATACTAAAGAAAATATTACAAAATAATTTCTATCAAAATTAATCATCGTAATGATGATCCCTCAAGTGAGAAACTCTAAGAATAAATATGCGTTTCACACGCTTTAAACATCAATCAATTCATAAGCAAAGCTTTGGAATTTTCTGAATAACATTCTATTTGTTTTAATGAAAATTTAATAGATATAATTTAATAAAATAATAATGACAAAATAATTTAAAATATAAACAAATTTATAATTAATTAATGAATTTGTTACATAATTAATATAAATAAATAATTTAACAGATTAAATTTAATGAAATTCAGAATAATTTAGATTTGATTAAAATCTTCTCCGAGGAAAAGCGTCATATTTTTAAAAATGTTTTCTACTTTTGGGGGACATTTTCTTTCTTTTTTTTTTTTTCCTTCAAAATAAATTTATTAGAAATTTAACTTTTGCAAAGCATTAAATGAATGAATGATATTAATAATAATAAATGAAAGAATTCAATAAAAATCATGAGTTCAATAATATAATAATAAAATATCGTTAGAATTTCTTTTTAGAAAAGCTTCGCCCGGCTATTTTTTTCCCACATAATAATTTGCATAGTGGGTGGGAATTAATTCAAACATTATATTAAAAACTAAAACGCAAGACTTATATCATAATATGAATATAAAAAAGCAATGAATGAGTTCAACATCTAAAATTCTGCATGAAAATAAAAAGACGTCAGAAAGGATAAAGTCCTTGCTTCATACAAATGATTTCCTTTTTTGATCAATTTTGGCCAAAACTCATTTTTATTCATATTAGCATATATCAATTTTTTTCTTCTGTCTTTTACGGATTACCTGTCTGAAAACTCTCAATGATTGATATGTTCGATTAACATTTTAAACTGAAGTGAGAAAAAAACCCTATCATTCAATAAACCAAGAAAATGTGCCTGAATTTTCTCTGAACGAAATTTCTCCTGACAACACCACTTCATTTTAGTCAAGGAAACTATGTTGAGTGCTTGATATTAATTTTACAGTCGGATATCCATACTAGAAATATGACTAAAATCCTTTCTGCTTAAATCTCAAGGATATATTTATATTCAACCACAAATTAATTATTTTCTTTCTGTTCACATAAAACTTACAAAATACATAATTCGATTTTAACGAATTTATCTGCATTTATCAACTATTCTTTTAATCGCAATTTACAGCTAAAAATAAAAATTGAATAAGATTTACTTGAAAAATAATAGGAAGAAAGAACAACGTGTTTTCATAGTTGAACAATATTTCAAAAGTAATGAAAGTCTGGCGGCCATAATTCGAAAATTCGAGAATTGGTCATCTAGATCATGTGATTCAACAACACAGGATTTTTTAATGTAATTATTTGAATTGAAAGGTCTATGCCAACAAGGAGGAAATTCAATGCCATAACACCATAATTCAGACATTTATCCAAAATAGTCATGGAAAATTTCGATAAAAGAATGTGTATGCACCATCAATGCCGTGAAGGCCCTTTGTTCTATAGGTTATTCCATACATAACCCTACCTTGTATATAAAAAATATAACTATTTAAAGAAAAAAATGCTTTTTATTCAACTCTATCATAATATGCGTTTTATTCCACTCTATTTTATCAACTCTATCAACTTTATCATAATGTTCGGCTCGACGTTCGGCTCTGGGCATTCGCTAAACCGAAATTATAGCAGTTGGCAAAGTACTAGGGTTGAAGGCAACATGTCTAGATCTGAAGATAGTAAAGTTTGAGTCTCTAAGTTTTGCGTTAAAACGTTGTTCTATCGTGTAAGGCTCCATTTTGATTAACTCTAAATTATCAGTTGTCGTATAATTTTTAATAAGGTTGCTAACACATTACTGCACAAATCGAGGCAAATTCGAATCTTGCATGAATTTTGGGATATTCTTTTCATTGAATAACTCATTGTTTAACACATTTTATAGTAAAAGCGGACTTAATTAATCAGCTATGAATAATTTTTTAAATCGTATTTGATTCATTAATTTAGCTGTTTATTTGCAAGGTTTACCATGTAGGGATTTTATAATCCATTTCTATACATATGTATGATGAAAACTAACCAAATTGCAACGGACGTCTTCAGATTTCTGATTACATTTATGGGAGAATGTTTGATACACAATAGGACTCGAGGTACCTAATTATGACGTAGTCTACCGTGTTGTCTAGGTAGTATTCAAATCTGGGCTCCACAAACCGGATGTTCAGCCTAAATTCCTAGCCTCGGCAATTCTGTTCAACCAGAATACACACGTTATGGTCTAATGAGATGTGTGTGTAAAAAGTTTACATCGCAATTAGCCCTGACTAAATATGTGATATACGGGCAGGATATTTTAAGAGGATACATACGACAGGATATTTTAAGCTATAAACCATTCAAATAGAATCCATTAAACAAAATAGTATATGTAAGTAAAATGCATTTTAAAATCAAGGTAATGAGGGGGCTTAAAGTCTTTGAAAAAAACCTTTTTCTTATACGAAGGATGCAAATTATTCAAGTCACTTAATGAATTTTTTTCATTTATACCTTTCTCAACCAAGAAATATATTTTTAGTATTACGTCGATCTGCCGATTGTCTATGAACTCGATAAGCTAAATGCGCTTTCAACTAGATGCGATTTTTACGTCAAATTTGCAGATTTCAACGAAATTTTGAAATTCTGTTCGGTTGTCTGATAGTAAGGGAACATAATAACTACACAATGTAAAGAGCTACAAAGATAAAATTTTATATAAGGATCTTGTATCTAAAATATACAGCCTTATCAAATTTGAAACCAAATCTGTCAAAGATTTCAACGTTTACCGCACCTTGCAAGGATTGTAATCATGATACTTAAAAAAAAAAAAACCAACAATAGATATATGGAATTTAGTACAGAGTTATAGCATTTAAAATGTAGAACTTTATCAAACTTTGAACCAAACCTGAGAGAAAGCATTATTATTAGTTGGCATGTGAGAAAGTTTCGTGGAAGTCGCTCACATCAGTTTCTGTTATTATCCTCAATAAATTTAATGAAAGATATTTTCAAAAAATATACTTTTGATTTGTTTGTTTGTTTAGGTTTTTTTTGGCGCAAGAGCCATGATGTTGACTATACTGCGCCAAACAATGGGTACAATTATATTACTTTAAAAGAATACCGAAGGGAATATGAGGAGAAGCTAAAACGTAATCAAGATTCAGATAAATGGATAAAACTTTATAGACTTTAAAAAGGAAAAAAGTTGGGCATGAGGTATTTTATCAAGGAGAAAAGATAATGAAGGGGAAGACTTTTGAAAAAAGTGCAAGCGCTGGGCTTTGAAATTTGGGTATTCTGACAAAATAATACTTTTGATAGTGTATTAAAAGTAGAAACAAGAATTACATTTGTCACAAATTTATAAGTATTGTGGAATCATAATATTTTTTAAAGAATTCATCAACAATTGACATCATTTATAATGATTATAATAAATTGATATCTTTAAATTGTGAAAAATTAAGATAGTATATTATTAAAATTACTTACTTTCAACAGATTTCAAAATTTCAGCTTATGAAGAGAGAAGTGCAAATGAAATAACATAATCACATCTTAATAAACATTAAATAAAAAAAGTTATATAAAATAGGATAAAGAAATTTTTAATTACCTTTACTAACAGCTAAATCGAATGTGTGCACAAAAAAAAAATTCTATTTAAGCCCTATTGAACTTAAGTTTGCACCAATACTCTAGAGGAGTAGAGAATATAAATAACATTTTTTAATAAAATTTTGACTAGAATTTATTTATTTAAAAGTTAAATAAAATTAACGAGCTTTCGTGACTTTCTTAATGTCTTAAAACTATTGAAATACTTTGGGAAATTTTGTCGCTCGACTAAAATTATGGATTTGAATGGAACAGCAATTATAGTTTTAAGATGACATAATTTTCATTTATTGAAGTCATTGCATTTACATGTATGCAGAAGTATAGAGAGACAGAGGATCAACTCTTTAGCAAATTTAATTCAAAATCTGACAAGAATCTATATTTTAAAACTATATTGGGTCTGGATATCATATTTTATCTACCAAGTTCTTCTTATTTTTAGTTACTGAGTTTACTTTTAGTCAAATAATTGAACCAGACAAACTTCCTGGGAATGAATTTAGTTCAAAATCTGACACAAATCTACAAATATAGTTATAAATTCCATATGCCAAATTTCATCCGTTTATCTTTAAGTTATCATGCCCACAAAAAGGGCACGATAACTTAAGAGATAAACCGATATCTATCAAACAGACATAATATCAAAAATATATTTTCCGAAAACTAAAGTGTAAAGATTTGTCAAAACCACGAGATTGAATTTCCTCCTTTTTCTATGGCGATTATAAAATTTCATCTATACTTCATATGCGAGAAAGTAAAAATAAAACATGAATCAGCAACAAAAATAACATGCCTTTTTTATGTTAAAAACTATTCTAGAGACGAAGCCATAGATATTAATTTGTGCATAAAAAGTTCAGTTGAAATTAAATGCAATATACTAGGAAAGCTACCTGATCTTTGACGATGATTATAAGTTACATATAAGGTAACGATATACAATACAAATTTTTCAGCTTCAAATATTAAAATCAAAACACATCAAATTAAGACTCATTTGAATCTAATAAATAAATCATTTTGTTGCAATTGTTAAAAAATTATTACTACACATAAACCAAATAGACTTTCGGTGTCAAATAAATAATCTACGTTAAAATAGTTACAGCTTAAATAAAATGAAACTGTTCATGAATATTTATAACTTAAATAAGTACTCCAGATGCATAATTTAATTTTTCACATCGATGTTAATTCTAATTATTCAATACGCAATTAATAAAACTGGAAAAGTGATTAGCGAACATCTTCAAATGTCTCGAGCAGATGTAGTCGGCATGCTTCGTTAATCTAGTTGAAACAAAATACCAAAACGGCATACGTAAAATCAAATACAGAAATTCTCTCTCAGCCGTTAATGTTCTCTTCAATTCGCAAATCAAATTTTCTTCCGAAAATTAACCAGCTCAAGTCTGCTGATAGAATATTATCAAACATTGTGCAAAACGTGATCTGAAATTTTCATACGCTAAATAAATTACAAGTGAGAGGCAGCAGTAATCACTGTACTGTCTAGACAGAAATTGCACTCTGAAGATCTCTCCAAAAAGTTTCAAGTTACAAAAGATCGAACCGGCGGGATGGCGCTCAGTAAGATCCATCCAAGGCATGCATCTGGAAAGGATAAGTGCACTTTCCGATCAATCTTGACTGATCCCTCAACAAGTAAACAGCAGCTGCTAAGTGTGAAGAAGAGTACAACGACAGGATTCATTAAAACAATAAGCATAAAATGAATTATGTTCATTGAACATAAATTCTTTAAAGCATTCAAATTTCGTAAAATTAGTTTATTTCTCTTATCCAGACATATATAGTACAATTTTTATGCATCGAGTTTTCATTGAACATCATGGATTTGCAATAGAAAAATGGTTACTGTAAACGGAATAAAATTTCTGCATACTGAATATTTAATAAGTAAATAGCAGCTGTAAAGTATGAAGAACAGTACAAAGGCAGGAGTGGTTAAAAACAGTGAAAATTCTTTAAAGTATTCATGCTTCGTAAAATTAGTTCATTTCTCTCATCGATGCATATAGAGTACAATTCTTATACATCGAGCTTTCATTGAAACATCATGGATTTGCACTAGAAAAATGGTTACTGTAAACGGAATTATCTTTTGCAGATCGAACACTCAGTAAGTAAATAGCAGCTGCCAAAAGGCTTGGATACCACAAGAACAATCCTTAAAACATAAACACTTTTGAAAATGCTCGTGCTTTGTAAAATTAGTTAATTCTTTGTCGATATATATAGAGTGCAATTCCCATATATCAAGCTTCTATACTCTGAATATCTCTATGTATCGAGTTTTCATTAAAACATTTTTGGGTTTCAACAAAAAACGGTTTCTGTAGATGGAATAGAATGTCTGCATATCGAACACTCTACAACAGTAACGGCCAAGTGTGCAGAAAAGTATCGCAGCAGCAGTCATTAAAAAGTGAACATTTTGTATCCTGCCACAAATTTAAATAAAATTACCATCGAAGGATGAAAATGTCCTTCTCCTGGGGTCTTGTAGAAATTTAGAGAGAAAAAACTAGGAGCAATAACATAGTCGCCCTGATTATGTGCCCATGGTTAAAAATTCTGCAGTTCGTCTTAAAATAATCTTAGTTTTAATAATTAAATAAACTAATCTAAATCGAAGAACGATGCAGACTGAAATGATAATTACGCACCAATAATTCGTTTCACGAACATTTTGATTCAAAAGCCTTTTAAATGGAATCTTAGTCCTGTAACCTAAAATAAAAGTCTTAGAGTTGCAAAAATGTATAGAAATAAATTGTGGGTGAGTTACTGGTAATAAAGGGAATGATGGAATATATCCCAGCCAGTAGTTATTAGGAATATTTGCCTTAAAGGAATGCAATCGACGCACAGAATTTCACTTAATATTAGCGCAAGCCACAAAAGACATTTTTCATTGTTGTTTCAAGAGCGAACCTGCGACGTAATGCCATTATAGCGTAAACTATTAATAGATTTTAGACTCTGGATTTATGGGATGATTTGCTTTTGCTAAAATTACAATATCAACGGAATTTTGGGGGGCTTTAATAAGAGCATTATATATTATCATTAAAATATATATATAAATGGTTTTACATTAAAGTAAGATTAAGAAATAAAATTGAACAGATCTCGGGCAGGTACAATAAAACAGGATAATTTTTAGATTAATACTAAATCGAACATTGATATATCATGCTGTAGAATGATTTGTTTAACATGTAATTTAAAAAATTATTGCGCTCGTATATGATTTTAAAATTCCTGCAATAAAAATTTTCGAGATGAAAATGGAATTTTTTAAAAAAAATTAAGAATTAAAACTGAAATAGTAAATTCTACCATAAATTTGTTGCGCAGCTTTTGTTTTTAAAAATCAATTTAATAATACAAAATGTTCCTTAATTTTTTAAAAAATGTATAATCACTAAATGGGGGAAAAAATTGACGTACTATAACAAAATCGACGTACTGTCGAATCTACTTTCAAAATATATTCAACTATTTTTCGGGTTTTATAATAAAGCAATATAAATTTATATTGTAAAATTATTTAATAAGATTATGTAGCAATTTTAGTTCATTAATTTTATAATATTTTAAAAGTTACGATTTTTAATCACCTAATTAGCATTTAATGATAACTACAAAGATATTTTTACTGTACAACATATCCTGAATAACCATACACGCATATTCAACACTTTTGAAAATTTTCGTTAAGAATATATAATAAAATTTAATTATATAAACGCAGCACTTTGAAATAATGTTAAAGTTTTTTTAAAACAAACTCGAAATTTTTTAATCACGATCAGATGATAAGAACGATGTCAGAGTTGGCATCCCTTTTCTAAATTTCCATACGAAGTGCGTTGAGAAAGTATTTGGCCCCCAAAGATTTAACACACGCCAGACCTACTTAAATAGAGGTTTCTTTCTTCAAGCTTCGAATCTATAACTCTTTGGTTCGGGACCCGACGGTTTATTAACGCGCCACCATAGTTCAATATAAATTAATAAATTCAAAATATCGTTATTAGATACGGTGCGATATTTTTGGAAGTCGTTATCGGTATCAAAATGATTAATTTTTAAAATATTTCCAACTATGTAAACTTGTATCCCCTCCCCTGCCCACTCCCTTCTTTAAACCGAACTGCCACATTTAGTTAAAGATAAAGCAGCTACAGCTGACAGAAGAAATCTAGAATCCATTAATAACAAATCTGTATTTCAGATTGCTCTGTTATGCGGGAAGGGATAATGCTTTTGTTTTCATATGAATTCGAATAGGGAGAAAAAATCAAAACATGGGAAGTTCAGAGTGCATTGTCAATGTGTGCTGCGTTACAAAATACCGGATTTCTTAGTATTAAAATTAATAAGAATGAAACAGAAATAAGACAGCATGGCACATTAGTAAGAACGACCTAAAAACGTGAGGCGCATTAAAGCGAAGTGACTGTACTTGTCTGAGGTTCAACTTCAAAGAAAATTCTGGAAATGTTACAACACAGAAACAACCCTCGTGGTCGTTTCCAACACCTTTCTATATTTTCTTTGGCAAATTCCGTTGTTTACAAAATGGTTTTATAATTGATTGAAAATGTCAGTAAGTCCTTTAAAGATATGATTTAAGGTTAATTCAGTTATAATATTTTGCAATGCTTTAAATGTAAATAAATAAAAAGATAGCGTTTATTTTCATATAGCACACAAAATTTTTTAAAATTGCGAATGAATATATGAAGAGTATAAAAATATTTAGGTAACTCACAAATCCTTTGAATTTATATACAGGTTAATAGAATATCCTCTCTATAGAGCGTGCTACATTAAAAATTAAAAACCAATTAATTAAACATAGATGCCTTTTACATTTATACATTTTTGGCCCAGAGAAGCTTTCGTTTTAATTCAGCACCGAATTCATCACCAAACTTACTTAAACTGAAAAGAAAAATGATAATACATTTTAAAAAGAATATTTTAACAAGGTAAACTTAAGCATTTAAACTCGCTAATGAGAAAAATATTTAAACAATGCAAGTAGAGAAAATGAAAGCAGCAAATGATAAATAGAATGCGATGTTTTTTGTGTTTTTTTGTATTTAAAATAATGAAGAAAATGTATTTAAAATAATAAGAAAATAAAATAGTGATTCATATGCGAAAAAAAAAACAGTAAAACAATTTCTAAATGTTAAGGGAAAAAACATTTTAAATCAATTCGAAATCGAAAGATACATCACTTTAGGCTACAGTCTTTTCAACTGAAAACTGATAACTAATTATTTGAAATGTTTCCAAACCTGTTATTATGCTGATAGTAATGTTTACAGTATTTGCGTTTGAAATATGTTTGAATACGAATTATATTTCTTTCTGAGAATTACAAAAATACATTTTTTTCGATGATAAAACTTCAAACTTCCTTAATATTTTAAGATATTTTCTCACAAGATATTAGCTCAGAGCAAATGGTGAATATCAGGCTATACATATTCTCATTTGAAACACCAAGTTCATATATAAGCCACGGTAAATAAACTAGTAGGAAAGCGATAATTTATTTCTTAAAAAAAGAATATGTAAGCAGCTTCCGCGGCTAAATAAAATTGTTTCATTTTGAAATCATACGTGAACAGAAAAAGATATTCTTGAATATATTACAAAACGTTCAGATTTTCTCATAGGGATCTATTAGTTTGAAATGCCTTATTTCATATTTATATAACTGCCAAAAACTACATAAAAATCAAAAACTAAAAACACAAAGTAGCAAAAAGAATTAAAAAAATTATTAAGATAGGATTGGATTTTTAACCAAACTAATACTTTTAATATTTTATAAACATTGATTACTAATAAACAGTCACGTAGATTTAAATCCTTCACCAAAAAATTATTCATATTCTTTTTTTATTAATACTGTAATTGAGTTTCGCGTATTTCTTTATTTTTGAGTATGAGAAAATAAATAAAGTTTTTATTTTAAGCGAAAATGCATGTTCATTAAGTTTTTTTAGAAATTAAAATCGTTAATTTTATTAATATTATTTTTGCTAAAATGCATCGTTCTTTTGGAATAGATAATATATATTCATGTTTATGATTTTGATGAAATGAAATACCCATATATTTTTCTGCTAAGGTGTTTTTTATTTTTATTTATTTTTTTATTTTTCGTTTATGATGTTATCTCTCGTTTGTCTTTACTTCAACGGAATACTTTTTCTCCACAAAATTTCTTTCTTGACAGAAAATTTAAGAGCGCTTCTGTAACAGCTAATATCTGTTTATTTTTAGTCAAAATGCATCATTGCGCATCTATGAAGTTGATTTGTAATATTCTGTCTTTCTTCATACTGAACCGTTTTAATTTTATAAGAAAATAATTATAATTAGATTTCCCTACTGACATTTTCAATGTTTTAGCATATAATCGAAATCATTTTATTTTATAAATTTTATCGACATATCTCTTTTTTTTAACAAACATAGATGTAAAGAATCTTTATAACGATTTGTCAGGTTTAATGATATCTTAGAAAATGCTTTACCGATAATTTCAAAGTTCGGGTCAAACAGCAAGCATTCAGAACAAAGTAAAATGAAATTACGTGTCGTGAAAGAATAAATAAATGAATGACAACCTGTTTGAAATGAAAGCGAAGCCACATGATAAGGATCTCGGAAAAATATGACAATGTAGCAACCCTTTAATACACAAAGCACGTACACAAGAACAATGCCAAGTATTTTGAAGGCCACCAGATAATAATCCAATATTGATATTAAATTGATGCTTACACATATCCTGATATCCGCAGAGATAATACTTAAGTTCACAAGAATAAGCTGGCTAATTATTGTCAATATACAGGTTCCGAGTAACTTGAAAACAACTATATTTGCGCTTTTATAAATATAAAATATGAATTATGTTTAAAACATAAAACGCTTTAAAAATATAGATACTCAGTAATGCAAAAACTAATCAACCCAGAAATTCTACGAACCTTTATAGCAATTAATGATCAGAAATTACATTTATCTAGGAAAAATAAAATCATTCGTTTATAATTTCAGAAACATAGAAACTAAAATATTTAAATTAATGTATCAATTTATCAAGATTTACTTAATATTATTTTTAAATAATAAGCGCTTTTAACTGCTAATATTAACCAGTTCACTGTTTTTAACGAGTATACCAGTAATCGAAAAAGCACAACATTTCGTGTTATGACAAGTTTATTCAATGGCAATCATTATATTTATACAATAATTGTTTGATTATTATAATGTTTATGGCGATTTAGATTAGCATTTTCCAAAGAGATCCAAACAGTTAACTGGTTAAATGCAACGAATAATGTGATCGTTTGTTTAGAGAAATAGTTAGAAAACGTATTTTCCTTTTTTTTTTTCCTCTCCTCATGTAGTTGTAATTTTATTTTCCTCGCATCATTCTTCGTATTTATGGATAATTCAAAAAAAATTACGACATCAAGTTAAAATTAATTAAGAGTAAAGATATGGTAGTTCATTTTCACAACAAAGAATTTCAAAATATGTAGATACATAATAAACATAAATTAAAATCCCCTTATAAAATAGACAACGTAAGTCAAGAAACAAAAATAACGCAATCATTGGGCTGAAAATACCAGGATTATCCGTGAAAAATAATATGAAGAATTTACTCACCTTCTTCAATATCATTCCGGGCTGCTGCTTCCAGAAGCATAACACTAGGAACAAAATGAACTTTGTAGTCCTTCCTTTTCCCTTTTTTCACCAACATTTCTTTTTTCCTCTTATTACTGTTGTACTCCTTTTCCCGTTGACTCCACTTTTTGAGTTGTTGCATGCGTCTCCGCTTTGCCAATTTCAATCTTTCTTGGGTCGTCATTTTGTCAATTTGCTGCAACTCACTGATCAGTTCTGAGTGATCAGCCATGATCGATGAGAAACCAAAGGTCCAGACCAAAAGAAAAAAAAAAGAGGAAATAAAAACTATTTTTTAGAAAATTAAAAGTTTAGGGTCCATTCCTTAATAAATTCTTTAAGACGAGGTGCAAGTATTTTATATTTTTAATTAGAGCTAACAATTTTTTTATAAAAAAGTTCAAAACTCGCATAGGAAATATCGTTTACATATAAGATATTTTGAACCTTGTTGTAGTTATATGGAATGACTGAGGTTGCCGTGCAAATCTATCATGGCAATGGAATGTAGGTTGGACGGAAGTTACGATATCACGTGGTTAATTCGTGAATTTTTTTTCCCCACAAGAAAATACTAAATGGTTAAGAAGAGGGATTTTTTTTTTTTAATTCATAAAAGAAAAACAACTACTGAGAGAAAAATAGAGACAATAGTCAATACCTAGTAGCGAGCCTTGAAAACAAAACAACAATATATCTCAACTGTCCTAAAACATTCATAAAGTGTAAAATAAACTTTCACATTGATATTCAAAGAAGGTAAATATTTCCTTTCTCCAACTATCGACAAAAACCAGAAGTGGCCAAAAAACAATGAAAAAAGTCAACTCAAATAAAAATAAAAAATTTCAAGTCGAACAATCCGATAACAAACTTCAAGAAGACCGAACTTCAGAAGCGGCTTGGCAGCTAGGCGATCAGCGGATGGAATGGTTCGGACGGAATACTGTAGGGGGTCGTCGGAAGAAAGATCTCACCGCAACATCCAGCGACTGGTTACCACGGCAACGGAGGACGGAGAACAGCGCACTGTAGCACCCACGTCGGACGTTTCATCATCCTGTAGAAAAAAAAGAAGGAAAAGTTGGTGAGCAAAGTTTAGATCCAAAAAGTCCCTCATCATGAGCGTCCGTCATGATGAATTTCTTAATTAAACGGGGATTTGGGGAATAATGAATTGGCTTAAAAAGTTCATGATGAACAAAGCAATCAATTTCCGCACTGAACAATATGTAGCAAGCAAAGGGGCTAGTAATCTTTCCTAAACAGAATGAGTGGATTTAGTAAAATCTTTGCAAGAGCTTTAAATAATCCGCGAAGGAAGGGCGCAATGTTGAGATTAGCTTGGAGACGATCCTTTCGATCATCAAGTGGCTTAAGCAATTTTGTTTTCGAGACATCTTTCGCAATATTTACGGGTTATTTTTAGTTAATAGATTTCAAAGTATTCTTGGAATCTTAAGCATTTAAGAAATTTTCTTGGAAACATCTCTGTTTTTTCTATTTATTTAGTCTGCATCCGCTCTTTTACGGCGGAAAGTCTGGTGCATTTTGTTATCCATTCCGGTTTTTTATATCCTACAATAAAAAGTATGGCTACTACAATACTATTGAGTACCAGTAATATCTGGAATTTTATTTCATATGTACGTCGACTACTAATAATATATGCCATAATCTTAATTTTTTATAGCGTTCACATTACAGTACATATAAACTTACAGTAAACGTGTAATTTACAAAAATTATATCAAGAAAAAATTGCGAAAAAATAACCGAGCAACCTTATTTTTTAAGGAAAATCAATAGCTAAAATACACAAAATGAGTTTGAAAAGTTAGAGGGCTCACAGCGAACTAGGCATTTTTTTATAACATATAAAAGAGAAACCGTAAAACCCTCAGCCCATCCAAAATAATTTTTCACCGCAAAATGCTTGTCTTTTTTAATCGATATTCTCACTATCGAATCAACTAAAATAAAAATAAATATTGTAATAATTCAATTTAATAACATTTTATATTTTTTTATTAATGATTTACGGCGAACTTTTCTATAACTTAGTGACGGGGAGAACCTCATGCAAAATATATTGTGGATCTTATATCATTGTAGTGAAATATATCCTGCTGTTATCCTATTAATATATAAAATATATTAAAAACAATTATTAAATTCCATTTCAATGTATGAAGTTTTAAAAACAATCGCACATTCAAATCAAGGCTTTAGTGAAAAATTTAATGTTAAGTAATTTATGCAGTTTATTTTATTTTTGTCTTAATCGTTAAATAAGAACGAAAGCATGTTAATCTATGTGCACAGTGGTGTCTTAAAAATAAGATCAAGCATTTATTTCCCTAAATAATGCATTTAGATACATACTATTAGTTATAAAATTTAAATAAATTTGAAATTTGTATGAAAATAAGTTATCGTCTGCGAAAGTTGATGACAAAAAGTTTTAAATATATATATTTTTGAGATCATTATACAGTAAAAGTGTCGATTATTAGAATGTTTCAATTACATTAATCTATGAATATAAAAATTTCACGTTTCTATTTATAACATTTAAAGAAAAGCCCGCTTTCTTTCAAATTTACAAGGACTTATCTTAAATTTAGATGCAACTATCTATTTCAAAAATTCAATATTAGATATTCAAATTCATATTAGTGTATGAGCAGTCAATTCAAAATTAAACATTTCTAAACCATCAGTGAAGAAAACGCCTTAATGCAATAGTTGGCAGGTTTCCATACAGCATTCGTAGACTCCATTGATAGCTATAATCAGATCATGATCAACTACTAAAGTTTAGCAATCGGGGCCGATTTCAGACAGAATCAAACCCTTCTTTTCTGTGAAATGCAATTTAGATGATAAATGTCGTTTTAATAGGGGTAGAAGCATCAATTATCAAAACGATCATTTTTGGAGTCATGGAATTCAGTAAATGAGATTCGTCATCAATGACAATTTTCTAATACTGTGTAGTGTAGCATTTTCGAAATTTTCCCGTTTTGCACAAAAGTAGTCTGAATTGGTCGTCGATATATTCAACTAGTTTGGAATCGTTTATATTATTTTATGAATAATCGTCTCCTATTTATGATGCAGAGTTTTGCAGATAAATTCAAGAAGTCAACCTTAATACCATAAATAATGAACTAGATCGCCTGGTGTTGTTTAAAGAAAGCAACTTTGAACAGGTATTGGTTTTAAAAAAAAAACGTCTTCAAAATGAACATTTCAATTAATGTATTTATTCCAGCTTATTTTTTTTTTAAGAACTTAATAAGAGCTCATATTGTTTCATGATTTCACCCTTTTAATAACTTGCTTTAATACAGGTATTCACTTTTAAATAATACTATTTTAATACATATATTATCATTTCGTCAAAAGACTCATTTGAACACTAGTTTATGACATAAAAAAGTAATTAAGGCTAATAAATATACTTTTAATATCTTAGCAAATTTTTCAGACAGAAGCATTAAACTTTTGTACTTACAAAAGAGAGTAGAGAGAAGTTTTAAAGAAATTCCTTAACTATAGGTGGAAGCGTGTAGAAATTTTATTTTTATAATTTTTTTACTATCAAAGTTTTTACAGTTACATTAATTTACTATTAAGGTGCTTACATAAGATTCCCTACCTTATTTCATAAAACTCTGTAATATATGCCTAAGTGCAATATTTAATGCTATAAAGGATTGTCCGTTTTTAGGGATCTTATGCCACACCCCTAAAAAGATTAATACAAAAAGCTTGTCAGAAACCACAAAATTAAAACCATTCAATAATGAAGGAAGTTGCCAGAATACATTTAATGACTATTTACTCAAGAGGTATTTTCCATTTCAGTTTCCCATTCAGTGAGTGGACGGAATGCTTGAATTCATGTTTCTTGACCACTGAGCTTCATAATAAATTAGAATAAAACGTTTAACAATAAAATTAATTCGAAATATAATTAGTTATGAAAACATTTGACGCAAATTGATTGATGTAACTTGATGATCTTACGTAAACTTCTGACTCAAAACGCATATAAAATTAAACTTATCTGGAAAAAAAAAGGAGCAAGAAAATTAGTATTACAATATGTCAAATATACATAAAGTATGCTTGCCCAAATTATTCCCTTAAGAATTATAAAAACAGGAATATATATATATATATATATATATATATATATATATATATATATATTAAGCATTTCTATGAATTAAAAAAATAATGATTACTTATTATATATGACGTAGATATTGTATAATAAACTGTCAAAAATGCTTTAGGTACGAAACATATATAAAGAAAATGTCAAAGAATATAAGACGCGTTGAAACAATTCCTGGCAAATGAAATCAATGTACAGCAGATGGAAACATAATACACAAAATGTGACTAGAAACACAACTATAATAATTTGTGTCATACAATAAAACTTACGTCGCCGATTGTTAGACGAAATACGATATTTGTTAACTTCTGGCGGTGGAACTTACGGAAAGCTGACTAACAGAACGGAATACTGCCGATATTGCAATAAAATTGCAGGAACTGCACAATATACCGGAAGAAAAAGGGGAAGGGCGCAAAATGCGTAAAAAGTGTCTTTTACGATGCGGACAGCAATGTGGGTTTCAATAAAATGTTCCTAAGTATACGTAAAAGCTAAAGAATTCCTAAATAAAAATGTTTCAACTATTTCTTTTACGATCCGTAGTCTTTTTACCGCAAATACGTTTAACAATCAGAACAATCATTTTTAGTGACTAAAAGTAAAAATTCTCAAAAAAGAAATGAAATGCGTAAAAAATAAAAGTAATATTGAAGAATTTTTGGCTTCCATATGGATAATAGTAACTATTTCAATCTTTTGTGCTTTTTTTTTTAAGGTTAGAAAGATGAATTATTATTAATGTCAAATATGGAGGACTTTTAAAACATATATCGCCGAGTTTTAGCTCGAACAAATAAAGTAATCTGGTGATAAATATTAACTTTAATTGAATCAATCTTGCTCAAACGTACGATCAAAATTGTAGAATTATTTTAACTAATCAGGAGAAGCTAATATCAACTAATAATAAAGATGAGTGAGTATGTGTATGAGAGTGTGTGTTTCACAAGTAACACCGATTAGCTTATAGTTATTAAATTTGGTACATATATCCTTTGGTGGATGCATAAGTACATCAAGGAGTGATATTTCTGAAAATAGTTATAATACTTAAATTAATTAAACTTTAAACTAAATTTTAAGTTTTTCCGAGCATTGAGCTGAATTTCATGTAACACCTAAAAATGTTACTGCATAGATATTTCAGACAGTTCCAAAATTTCAACAGTAGTTTTTTTAATGACATTAATTCAATCAGAATTTCTTGAATTTTGAAAACATCTTTTTATTTTTATTTATTTCAATTGATAATTTATGACAATTTGGTAGAATCATGAGCAAGAAATTAATTTTATGTGCTTTTCTTTTGGTGAAATTGTCCAAGAATTATTGGAAGCAGTTTTCGTAACTTTAATTTGTGATTTACCGCCGTGGGCAGCATTTGAGCCCGTGTCCCATATCCCGAGCACACGATTGGGAAAACATTTTTTAATTAAGAAACATTGAATGATTTTAAATTAATTTTTGATATATTACTCGCTAATATTTTCTATATTCAAAATTATTCAAAAACTATTCTATGAAATAGGATTATTACATTTCTCGAATATCACATTACAGATTATTCATTTGATGTCAGTTCCATTAAAGTAATTTCTGTATTTACAAACGCTTGAGTCAAATAAATCAAAAAGTCCCAGTATCCGTAAATTTCTTATAATGACATTGCCGAAAAAGTACTTGTTTTCTTTGCAATGTAATTAGGTAAACATATAATTTTGATTTTGCTGATAAAAAAAAACATTTGATTCATTTGCATATGGAATTACAAATTACTAAAATTGTAATTTCATAAACAAATGAATCAAATGTTTCTATTCATTTAATTTGATAATCGCCATTGAATTTGTAAAAATCTACAAATAATGAATAAAAGCTTTAAAAGAATTATAAGCTGCTGTTTGTTTGTCTTATAGTGAGGCGAGCGTGATAAGCACGTTCTTTTACAAATAGAAAATAATTTTTATTGAAAGATAGCAGTGTTCAATTAAGTTAAAACCGAATTTAGAGTAAATATTATAGATAATTAAAATTTACTTACTCAAATAAACACATTAATAATCTACGTTTAATTTTCTAATTGCTTGTTGTTTATTATAAATCTCTAGGCACAAAAATAATTGAAAGAATTACACGATTTTAATATATACAATTTAAAACTTAAATATCTTTCGTTATGTACCTTGATTAGTTTACAAGGTTTTAAAAAATGTAAAAGTTTGTGGTTTTACACACATACAATTATCTACCTTCTTTTGTTTAATTTTATATATTTGTAGTATTAATTGTAATTTTACATCTTAGATAATCAAATGCAAATTAATCAAAAACAAAGAATTACAAATTAAAGTGGCTGCTGTTATTAGAAGACAGTATAAATTAACACCTAAGAATATTGATTGAAATAAAACAATTATAAAAAGCTATTGGGCATAAAGATAATAAAAATATACTAACAACACTTCGTAAATTTATACATTTATTCAGCATTTTTTTTAATACTGCACAGACTTCTTTCTCTTTCTAAATATTTTGTTGAAAAATTCATAAAGTACCGTTAATTATTTAAAATAACATTTTTATTAATTTCGACAATGGAAATACAGAAAAAAGAAAATAAATTTTCATTTATGCATTGGAATGATAAAACTTTCCTCAGTGATTACGTTCTGTTAATGATCATAATCTCTTAAATTAATTTTCCAAGATGGTACTTCATGTACGGTAACCATGGATTTCATTAACTCAATTTTGACAAGTTAGATATAGTTTTTGTAAAAGAAATTGTAAAAAAAAGTTGCAAAAACTTTAAATTTGTGCATATCTGCAGATGTTATTTATTTTTGTAAACATATGAACGTATTGAAAGACATGATAACAGTAACAGATTGATAATAATAATAATATTAAAAGGGACAATACTGATTGTGGTTTTAATAACGAATAAAAATAACCTTTCTAATAAATCTTCTTTTTTTAAGTATTACAATAGATGTGCCTAAACTAAAAACCACAACTTTATACTTGAATGATCTTATAACAAATATATATATTATTATTAATATAATTTTTATAAGCATTGATTAAAATTTTAAAAAGTTAGCCACAGAAAATGAAGTTATTTCACTTAAGCAATTACAAAGAGCAGCAATCATGATATGAAATAATAATAATATATAAATCGACACTAATTATAATAATCAAGAAGTCTATAAATTGTAGAAAATTTGAAAACCTTTCTCTCTCTCTCTCTCTCTTGAAGAAATTTTTAAGTAACCTCTGTAATTTTACAGTTATCTAAAATATAACATGAGCTACTATATCGTTCGTTTAACTAACGATTGAATCATATAAGCTTACAAATTTAGTGCATACTAGAAATCAGAAATGCAATATAGTTCTGTACTACTCGCAAGTGAATTAAAACAAATCTCAAATACTTTAAGTATAAATCGAATTGGCAGTATTAAATTTCTGCTACGGCACATCAGAAGGAACGCAATTTCATAAAAGAAAGAAATTCTTCAGAATTTTTCGTCCAATAGCATTGCCTTCGATGAAAGTTTTCTCGCCTTTCTTTCATCTCTCCAAGTTTGAGAAATGTCTCGGTGGTGTTTTTAAGAGTTAATACTTTTCTTAATATTTCTTTCCTTCCGTCTAAAAGAGCCAGAAAACGACTGACAGCATGTTTCGCCATCGATTTTAACGATATCACGAAAGAGCCTTAAGCTTTAAGCAGCTTTGATGAAAGAACTGCACAAGTAAGATTAAATCTTTCAATCTTTAAGAACAAAAAACTAAAAAGAACCCACCCCTCCCTCACCACAAAGGTACGTTCAATTAAATGAGATCGGTTTTTTTTTAATGAAATATCAAGTGAGCCGCAAAGTATAGTGAACAGTTTTCATAAAGTAATACGATATGAGCATTCAATTATTCAGAACTTAATTTAAATACATGCCGTAGTGAATCTCACCACGAAAGCATTTCAGACAATCTTTATTTATGAATTTGCAAACAATTTTCACGTTAAAAATATTTTAACAAAATTAATAAAGTTTTGGTTATT
>JAPMOQ010007295.1:526410-555927 GCA_026543055.1 Argiope trifasciata | reverse complement strand
CAACAAAAGTTTTAGAAGTACAGTTAAAAGTATAGAAGAGAAAACTTATCTTCTCGGTGGCCCCAGTCTCATCTCTTAATGCGATGGAGTCGTCGAAATGTGGTCGTCTCTGAATCCGTTGACGAACAGTACTTCGATTATACGTCGTTATCGTTTTAAAATTACTTTGGATACTATACACTTTCTATGTAAACTGTATTACTATGATTTCCAAATTATTCAAAAGTGATACATTAATTGATCATAAATTATCGGTATACTAATTTAAAAGAAGATGAAGAAGAGTATGAAAGAACTATTACACTTTCCCTTTAAAGAAGCAATTGGTGCTTCAGAAAATTGTTGAGAGTTTTTTTTTTTCTTTCTTTGCCAAAACACTAATGGTAACTAAAAATATGAGTGAAAATTCAAATTACAATGTAGTACTTAATTTTGACAGGCAATCGGTGATTATTAATAAACACCTAATTACACCCATATAAATAGAATAGAATAAACAATGCATAATCAAGACATGTCAAGTGGGTATACTCATCATATACTTAATATTTAATTTAAAATTTAATCATTACAATTCAGTATTATTTAATATTATACAAGTACGATCTTTAAAAAAGCACACGAGCATTTTAACATATATAAATTTACTATTCCGTAGACTAAAGTGTATGAAAATTGTAGTTATTAATAAAAATTTCGATTATAGATGATAATGATAACAATCTCTTGAAAGACGTATAAACGATACCTTACTGTATTTCAATCCTCATTTTAAATTATCTTTTCATGGTCGGAATTTGACTCAAAATTAAGCTTGGTTATTATTACAAAAATTATAGTAGAGTTTGATTCATGAATTTGTTTTCATCACTGTATTCAAATTTTTTACTAAAATATCTGAGCTTTATAGACTAAAACATTTATCAAAAAGTCATTCATTAGTAATATGAACAAAATTTCGTTATAAATCTTGAATCTTATATCCAGAATTATTCCTATTGCAATGTTTGTAGCGTATAATTATAATTAACTACTATAGTTATAATGTTCACATTATTTAAGTACTCAAGATTAGTAGGTTCAATAAAAAGGTAAGCAAATCAAATTGACCGGCACACAAATTCTTATAGAATTTATGCTTGAATTGCTTAAAAAGTTTGAAGCGAATTGATACGAAGTACATAAAGCCCAGTTTTAGTAACATGCAATTGAATTTTAATAATAAATAAAATGTCTAGACGATTGCTAATAAAATAAGGAAGAATTGTATTAAAAGATAGATGAGAAAAAATTTAAACCTAGAAACTAAATTTGGAATAAGATTAAGAAGGTTCTTTATTTTCGATTTTCTTGATAAAAATAAAATTTATAATTTATTTTATGCAAACAAGTATTCGAAGATTTCAATTCAGAGCCAGTTGAAGTGCAAGAATTTCGCAAATATTTGCCGGCGGGAAATTTATGACAACCATCGATTTTTAAATTCCAGTTGTCGTTATGTGATGTTATTCACAAGTAATTTGTTAAATTTTTACATCAGATAGCCTGAATTGTACAAACAAAAATGTTACGAAAGAGAATCAGTTTCGAAAATTATTACTTCAAGTACTACAGTACTGTGCATTAATGGACGTGCCACTATTGTACTTACGAAAGGAAATAAGTTATATATTGTTATGCTAGTTAAGGAAATAAGTAAGATATTGTAGTTTTAGTTAAGGAAATAAGTTATGTATTATTATGATATTTACCTAACTCAATTCTTATTATTATGATATTTACCTAACTCAATTCTCAAGTAATCTTAATCGAGATTTCCTTAGATACCTAAAAGAGGGATACAGATATAGGCTGCTAATACAATGGTAGAAATAATTTTTCTTTTAATTTTGACTCATGCTCTTTATATAAGACCGCTCTTATTACTTCAGACACAATATCTAATTCCTCATGGCTTAATATTTAATTCCTAAATAGATAGTTTAGTTTAATGATATTAACGTCTCATTTTATTGCACCACTAGGGCTATTTGGGGTGGGACCTCGTAATTTTGAACTGCGATCAGATGAAAAGAACGACACCTGAGCTGACATCTCCTCACCACACCAAAAGGAGGACGTTTGACCCGGACGGATTTAACTTGCACCAGACCCGCTTACAAGACAGTTCTACAGTGGAATGTGATCTCGAACTTAAAACCCTCTGGTTCCGAAGAAGAAATCTCACCAACAAGCCACCACGGCCCCTCTAAACAAATAGAGATGGACATATGAAAAATTATTTAAAAGAATAAATGAGAATCATGTTTTATACAGTTTAAGTCAATAAATGAATTTCAGAAAAAGCTACAAGCTCTAAACTTTTTACACGAATCGCGGTTCTATCAATCGTATTTAAAGAAATAACCTTGAATTTTTAACATTAAAAAATTACATAATTATGCGATTAAAACTGATCGATTTATGAAACGTTGAAAATTATTAATTTACACGAATTTTACAGAAAATCAAGACAGATTTTTAGGGATCGAAATTCGTAAATTGCCTCCATTTATATTACAGAGCTATAATTCGGTCAATCATAAAATGATAAAAATTTTTTAACTTATCGTATTTTTTTAATTAATTTGTTACATAGAAACAGAACAGTTATTTTATTTTCTCCTGTAATTAAAATCTCGTTTATTTAGCCCTAATTATAAGCTGAACTTCCTCTGATGCTGTATACGTGATAATCATTAAATGTTCCTAGACACATTAAATACCGTTATCGCTTTTTTTTTGTTCTTTTTTTTTTTTTTTTAAAGCAGCGCATAAGACGTAAAACTCATTAGGCAATAGTAGCTTAGGAAGAAATCTTTGTATAAAGGTGAGAACCTGGACTGTAATTTTAGAAGGGGAAAGGGAGTTGATGATTGGTGTGCGGGACGCTATTGTTTATTTATGAATTCAACAAAAATGTTGGAACGTATCCAGAAGGCTGTTTGGGCAGTTTAAGAATGTTCACGCGAATACAGATCTATTTTACCGGATTTTCAATAATTGAGAAAAATAAGTATCTTTAACAAATGATTTTCAAAAAATGTAACAAACTATTTTTTGGGGGAAAAAAAAAAACTTTTTTTACGAGGAAAGAAACAATTTGATATTTTTACATGTGTGTGTGTGTTTTAGTCGTTTTCGCTAAAGGCTAAGTGTAATTACATTTGTCAGCCCACGAAAGGTCTTTTGAGACACAAAATTTCAATCTAGCAATTCTTTGATCCCGAATCGGAATTCGACCACAAGCCCGCCATATTCTTGACGAAATAGACACAAGTAAAACGTTTATTATGATGTTCTTATCTACGGATAAACTTGTGGATTTTTAACTTCAAAAATCTACCAAAAAAATTTCAGAATAATAATAATGAAGAGTCAATTCGACTGAGTTCCCTTCTCAATTCAATCGTAAGTGAATAATGAAGAAATTTTCAACTTCTCTAAAAAAGTTACAATCTTTCATCATTTCGGATTTCTTTAAGTTAGATCATCCATCTATAAACCCAAGAAAAAAAAATTCACCTTTTCATCAACATATTTGTCATCCGTAAAAATGCAATAAAAATTACATGAATTATTTTATTCCTAGGTAAACATGGACAACAAGCTAAAAGGTACATAACTTTTGAACGAAGAGTTGTTTCATGTTCTAGGGACAGTTATCCGATGAAATTTTCTCAAAGTTGTGTCATCAGAATTACTGAAATTCGCATACAATTATATTTAAAAAAAAAAAAGAATATTCGCATATATAAAACATTTCTTGCCAGAGACCTTTAAAATGCTCAATTCCTCTAATTCAATTAATCCTCTGCACTCTAAAAAGTAATTAGATGCATAATTATTCGTCTAGTACAAGGATCTTTTTATTACTCTGAAACTTTTAAATGTGTGTGTGTTTTAAGTTGATATTTCCCCGAAGATTAATCTAAAACTTCTTATCACTTTGTAGATAATGTTAGCAATCATAATTTTAAAACATAAATAAATAAAAAGTTTAACTAATGCACCATTTTGAATGGTGTCTGAGAGAAGACATTCGAATGCAACGGGTTAATACTTTCACTCCTAGATTTACACTTTATTTTGAGAAACGAAATAATTAGTTATAATACATTGAGAGTTAAATTTTTACAATTTCAAAATAAAGAAAAGATAATAATTTCTTTAAGTCTTATTTTTAACAAATATTAAATAAACAGGATAGTAAAAAAAATGTGTATTGCATTCTATACCAATCAAGTTTGTAATGAAAATATGCTTTCGAATATGCATTTTTAAATTTAACAGGATATATATAATGAAATAAAATTTTATTTTAACTATGATAATGCCATACAGACTTTTTCAATTATATGCTCCTGATTTTATGCACAAAATTTCTATCATATTGCTTCATACATTGAATTCCGACAATTGAAGACATTAATCACATTCAAATAAACCATCGTCGCAATTTATTCTGCTCTCCAAAAATCAACTACGATCAATTATTCATAACCCAAACTTTCCTTTTATATATAATGAACCATTTTTGTAGATAATAATTTCGGATCCTTTTTAAAGAGACTGAAAAAAAAAATTTCAAAATCGAAACATTTTTAAAACAAAACCAAAAGGAATTGTGTCTCCAGCGCCGTTAGAGAAAACGATTGCATTAACTTCCAGACAAGTAACCACTAAACAAGTAACATTTATTTTGTCCAACTCCTATTTGTCCCGACATAGATTTTTCTTTGTCATTAATATAAGAGAAAAGGCGGAGGCAACGAACGATTAAACGCGATTACAATCCGGTGAACAACTTCACACTCGAACAATGGCATTCTAAAAGATGACCACCTGAAAAAACAAAGATACAGCAGCGCTGCCTTTCTTGAAATTCATCGAATTAAATCGGCCGTCTCGACAGCCAGGAAATTTGCTCAGGCTCCACTAACTCCATAACTCATCGTACCGAGATAAACAAATAAAAAATCAGAGTAACAATAATGGGAAGCAGTTTCCGATACCAGATTTCCAACAACTGTAACGGCTGGTAATCCGCGGTAGCATTTAGTCTCGCTTCGTTACATCTGCTATTCGAGAGCGTCGCAGTGTTGTTGGCTGGACTGTTAGAGAGGGACCGGGGGAAATGATTAGATCAGTTCAAGGAGTACGCAGAGATGTATCGAATGGAACGTGTCTGATCTCGCGCGAGAGTTAATGACCACAGCGGAAGACGATTCGGTAAATTGAGACGGCGATAGTGCAGCTTATCGACAGCAGTTTATCGAACATGCAATGGGATATTAAATTCGAGATAAGAAGTTTGGTTAGTCTGCTTTGCCGGTGCAATTGTCTGAGGTTGATATGTACATTAGTTACTGAATAACAATTATACTCCAAAAACAGTGATTGGAAGTTTAGAAATCATCAAATCAAACGGCAATGAATGTTTTAATTGGACACTTATCACTGGAAAGTTGATAATTCAATACAACAAAATGAAATATTTCATGAAACCTACTGCAATACAGCTAGTCACAAGGGTAAAAACATGGCAACGTCTCCAACCCAGAAAAATATTCTTAAAGTACATAATTAATTAATTATAACTTATATTGCTCTAGCAGGAACCCGTTGCGTTGCTGCCTCAGAATCGTTTGAAATCTGTAATAGCTATCTTATTTACTTAGAAATGATAAAAAGAATATTTTTTTGTCAACAATTAAAAAATGTAATAGAATGACTTATGATGGAGAAGTATAAATAATATTTATTCTACTTTTTTAACTTTATTATTCAAGTATAATTTAAGATAGATAATTTTATTTTTGTTGTTGTTTATCCGCCTTCAGCAAAACAAATAAATTTCGTGGCTTTCCGACTCGTGAGTATCCAACATACAACTGGCCATGTAAAAAACATGGATTTTCTAAGTTCAAAGCAATGAGTTGGCAAATTTTTCTGGGCATCGAATGAACGGAATGGCAGTACTTAAAATAGGAAAAACGCAAAATTCATTTTTATATATTAGATAAATTGTCCAAATTAAACTTTAGCGACTTAAATGCGTTCACTTAATCAATCCAAATGATACCAAATTTTAAAAATATTTCAAATGATGCGATTAGTATTTATTAAATGTAAAATAATAATACAAAATCTAAAAGCGAAAAAATTCAAAAACAGAAATTAGTGTTTCCACAATACACTTGGATTTTAAAGCCCTGTAGCCAGTAGTTACACAAAGTGACATAAAATTAACGAAGAAACTAAGCTGTTGTTGCTGGCTCATCGCCAGTACTATTCTGAAATTTTAAAATGATACGTAAACAATTCGAGTTACATGGAGAAATGCATCAATTTATAAAAATATAAAGCCCTAAATAGATTAAGCTATTTTATAATATCCTTCTCCATTAAAAACAAGTTTGAATCGCTGAAGAAATTATTCTTTCAAATAAAGGCAAAGATAATCATAAATCGAAAACAAATTAAGCCAAATGATAGAAGATTTTGAGGAATACCCATGTTCTTTTGTAGCACAAATTCATTTGCATCATTTGCAAATAACTCGAGCTGTAGAAATGATTTTCAAATTTTCAGCATGAAATTGCAATTTAATTATTTTTAAAGTTCACAGCTGACATCCACTTTAATAGCAATCTATATAAAGTAAATCTAAAAACCAAAGAAAGTGGGGGGAGGAGACCTTCAGAATTTTTTTAAAGCAATTGTGGATGTTTTACGTTCTATTTCATTTTAAATTCAATGAATATAATGCAGTTAAATTGTTCGCCACAGTTTCAAGGTCAAAACGAAGAAACACATTTTTCAGAAACTATGCACAGGACTGACCGTGTCAAATTTAAGCAAAATAGTTTCGATAAATAGAAAAGAATTATATAATTATTTTATTCATCATTTTCGATAACTCTAATATTTTTATTCGGTAAATAAGATATTATTGCTGTAATAATATAATAACTTAAGAGTTTTTATGGTAGAAATAGCATAATTTATTGAATTATTCAGAAAAGACAAAACGTCTTTATGAAAGCCGTCTTCCCAACAAAGAAACATAAACCCAAGTATTGATGCTCTGTAGGTAACTCTACTGGACATCTGGGATCCGAAAATAAAGGAAAATAAGGTAAGAATGGACCAGAAGATCGATGTTACGTCATCCTAATAAAAATGTATGAGAGTAGATAATATGGGGACAATTAGGAGATATAATAACAAGAATCCACGAAACGATTACTCTCATGCAATGTGTACATTTCTTTAATGGTAAGTGAACAGATAGGTGCTATAGAATTCATAAATTTTGCCGCAAATGATGAAGTTCTCAACCGCATTAATATTTTAAGCCACTATAAGTATAATAAATTTTCTAGAACAGGAATGAAAATAGGAGATAATATTTACTCTTATTTTGAATTTAAAAGGAGAATCTGAACAAACAAAAAATAATTTCGTAAAGCAGAAATTTCGTGAGCTAATTACTTTAAAACAGATTATTACTTGAAGATATTAAAAAAATGCAATAAAACTTTAAAAAAAATTAATTACGTTAAAATGGACTATTATTTAAAAATATTAAAAAATATAATGAAATTTCTTTTCCAAAAAAATAAATTTCTTTAATGGTAAGTGAAAAAATAGGTGCTATAGTATTGGTAAATTTTGCGCAAATGTTAAAATCTTCAATACCATTAATATTTTTTCACCACTATAAGTATAATAAATTTTCTGGAACTGAAATGAAAATCGAAGATAATGATTACGAGTATTTTGAATTTAAAATGAGTATCTGAACGAAAAGAAAATAATATCGCAAAGAAGAAATTTCGTGAGCTAACTACTTTAAAACGGATTATTATTTTAAGGTATTTAAAAATACAATGAAACTTTTTTTTAAAAAAATTGTCATTAAAAAATTAAATTTTTGTTGTTTTTATTATTTGAGGAGGGGGAGGAGAGAGAAAGGAATATGTATGCGAAGAAATTACTGATTTCATAATGCTAAAGATAATTATAATCTTCCAGGAAAAAAGGTTTTTTTTTTTTCCGAGTAAAGTAAGGAGCGGAGTAAAGTAATACATAAAACATTATATTATTTCAAAAAAACGGTAACAAAAAGCAAAAAATGATCTTAAAAAATATAAACCAGTGTTATTTAAAAAACATATAATTTATTCAAAATTAAGAGTAGAGAAAAAATTATGAATACAAAAATTATTATAAAGAAAATCCTAATAAAAAAATGCAAAAATATCTTGGAAATTTAACATATTTATAAAGTTTCCAATGTTTACTTACTTATTTAAAATTTCTAGGAGAAATCTTATTAAATTCATACTGAGAGCATACGAGTAAACTATTAAAAATATTAGATTATAAAATTGTTGATAGATAGATTTATAATAAAGTATTAACGGTATATTTATAATAAACCATTCAACGAATATAAGGTTGAATTAATGAGGTTCGTTGATTTAATGTTTAATTTCAAAGCTATTGTATAAATAAGGAACACAGCCTTCAGTCCAATGACAATTAACTAAATCATAAAACATCCGCATCAAGAGTATATGAATAATTCAGTCTCCATTTGGTTAAATACTGTAAAAAGAGAGAGAGAGAGGGTAAGAAAACTGCACACAGAGGCATTTGTTGTAATAGATAATTAAATCAAGACATTCTATCAATTAATTAAACCTGTTATTTAAATTGATTAAAATTTTAAAAAAATACTTTTGAGCTTTCCCCGGTAATTTGGAAGTTGTACAATATTAAATATTAAATCGTATCACGAACAAATATTTACAATATCAGTATTTCGACAATAAGAGTCGGTTGTTTTAGGAAATGATAATGAAAAGTTTAAAATTCACTTTGGTCAGATACAATGAGCCTAAAACAGATTTTAAAATACTCAGTAATTAAAATTTGCATAATGATACAAGATACTAGTTCACAGAAGGCGCCTTCCACATGATAGTATTCCGCTTTAGAGTCTAATTCAGAAGAATAGGATCATTTACTGGCTATCTAGGAATATCCCGAATTTTATCGCTTCGGGCTATAATTAAATCCTTCGGATACAACGAGAAAGTAACACTGAAACAGAAATACGCGTGGGATACAATTCCGTAAATTATTTAAGAACGGATACTAGCATCGTTCCAATTTCTGAAAATGTAGCATTACTGGAAGATGCTCTTAGCCTGAACTAATAATAATGTTTAGTCTTTGGACAATATTCTGAAAGGTCAATTCAGGCGAAATATATTTTAAAGTTACATAAATGGCTACTAATAACATTACAGTTCTAATTTTGATTTAAAACGTTGTTTTAATTGCTTTTATATAATGTTTTGAACAACTTAAGACTGCTACTTTCTGCTAAAATCAGATCCCAATCTTTCTATGATTTTTTTATACTCATGTTAAGATCATTTAAATACAGAAATAATAAAATTGCTAAATTAAGACATACTTTAAAAATAATAATAAAAAAGATTTTTTTAAAAACTAAAATTTTAAACATAGAAGTGCCATTATTACTTATAACTGAAAAACGTGCAAGACAGGGAAAAACCTTTGAAAAGAATATTGTTACGGATTTTTACAGCCGGGTTCGTTTTATTAGTGGGTGTATAGTGTGAGAACACAATCAGCAGGCCTCAAGAAACAACGACAACGTTTATTTACACGAGAACAAGACAGCACAAAAACGACAAATACGTACAGCCCACACAAACACACAGCAACACAAAAAAACAGTAGCCCACAAATAAATATTCAGTAGTAACAACTTCCACAGCACACAAAGCAGTCAGACTGATTACAGCAGAAGAGGGGATCTTCGGATTTCGCTTTAGGGTCTCTCCAGACGGCTGAGACTTCTCACTGTCCCAAGCTTTAGTTGTATCACTACCACAAGACTGGCTACAGCATATATAGGACTCAGCGCTGCTTCCACAGTAGACAACAGAGCTCGTCACAAAGCGATCCAGCTCTCGCTCCACACAACGCTAGAGCTCCGTGTTTGCTTCACTATGCTCTCGAAGACTCGTTACATGTCTACGACATCAGTTACGCTTCAATTCAATACGACCCGACTCTTGTGATTGCCAGCCTTTTATAGCTTCCGGGAAGCGGGCCAAGAACTTTCTCGGTAAATCAGGGCAAATCTTAGTTCCTATTGGATAGATTGTGAAAATTATTGATGTTTCCAGCATTATACATTTTGTCGCCAAGTTGCCAAATGGCCGCCACGTTCTGAGGTCAATGACGCGGCATCCGATCAGCATCCACAGGGCTGATCGTATAACTGTCCTTCTTACGATGATATTCTCGTGCTAAGAAGCAAAATTACAGGTTGGTAACAATATATTGAATCCTTCAGTTAAAAATATGAGATATATAGGATCAAAAAATAAAACTGGGATTTTTCACTGCAAAAATTGATAGTTATGCCTTCGATATCGCATCAAAATAAGCATGTTTAATCGATAAGAAATTTACAACCAAAACATGCAGTAAAAAGTATTTTAGACAATTACATTAATACAGAAACCTAAAAAGTTAAAAATAAATTATGTATCAGATCTCATTTAGAAAAATAATAGAAAATAAATCAAGCTAAGATCATTTTCTTTAAAATTAATGATTCTGCCACCAATAAAGTGCTAAAAAAGAATTCAAAATAAAATTATAAATAAAATAACCGAAAGACCTTTATACTGTCCCGCAAAATCTTCTCTAACTTCTTCAAACAGAAGCATTTGTTTAAAATTATCTTTTTATACGAAATATATTTCCATAATTGATCGGAAATCTAAATAATTAAAAAAAAATTCAAGCAACAACAAAGAAGTTTCTGTAACAGCTGCGCATGAAATAAAGAGCATTTTTCAAAATAATAAATTGTGTCTAGAAAAGAGCAGAAAAGTAAATTCCAGTCTTTTCATTTGAACAAAATAAAATACTAAAATGATTTTTTAAAAATAAATGAAGATATATTTCACGAATAGGAATTTTAAATTAAACTTTCATGCATTCAATAGAGCAGTTAAATTTGCTTTCATACAAGGGAATTGGAAGTTTAAGATACAAGAATTAATTCACACTCAAAGCGATCACTGAAGGAAGAAAGATACTCTTGGAACAATGATTTATATGAAATACTCATTTATAGCTTCAATATACAAGAATTTCTTCTTGTAACAATGAGATTGGAACACTTATTTATAGCTTCAAGATGCAAGAATTTCTTCTTGTAACAATGAGGTTGGAACACTTATTTATAGCTTCAAGATACAAGAATCACTTTAACTATTACAAAAATACCAGAATTATTACAATGGGATCTCCTGAAACAAGAAAGATTCTTTTGGAATAATGAGACAAACATTTATCTGTAGCTTTAAGATAGAAGAATTGCTTCAATTATTACAAAGATACAAGAATTACAACAAGGAAATCAACAAGGGCAAGAAATATTCTTTTGGAACAATGATATTAAAAGATATATTTGCTTCAGGAATTACTTCAAAACTAAACTGATCATCTGCAATAAACAAAAATCTTTTGGTACAAGAGAATGAAACATTCAAGTTCACTTAACAAATGTTCACTTTATACGAAATAATTCACGCAAAAGATCAAGATTTCATGTTTTACTTTCATATAAAAATGGCAAAAAAATGGAATAATTGTTTCTATATCATAATATTTATCATATTTAATTATCATTTTTATTACGTCAAAACGAAGTATATGCCTCAAGATTATCATAAACAAATGAATATAAAAATTTACAATAAGATAAATGATGAGCAACACACATTCACTTGCTCCAAACAGAAACGTTATGTAGAAGTACCCTGAATAACATTACAGTAATTTGTAAAATAAGACATTTTAATTACTCTGGCAAATAAATTCATTAAAAATGAAACAGGAAGAGCATTGTGATCTCACGCAACGAAAACCATTCAAGTTTCTAGAAAAAGAATAAATTTGTTGCTACTAAACTACACAAATGACTATTCATCAGGTCTTCCCACTAATAGAAATTCGCTTCAGGCATAAGGAAAAAGGTAGCAAATGATAGCATTTAAATAACATTTGAATTCTGCATTTATTTCTGAAAAGAATCTTTGATCATGCTACTCAGAAATGTATTAAAGTTTAACCACTCTAGAGGTTTGGGGTAAAAAAAGTGACCATCTTCAATTACAGAGAATGTGCAACATTTCAGTGGGGCGAGTCTTAAAAAACTTATGCTGTTCTTAAGCAGTTACCAGCATTGAATTAATTTCAGAATGGAACAAAAAAGTTGAGGAAATTTTTTTACAAAAAAAAGTTATTTAGATTTTTTAAACAATAGGGACTAGGGCGATGATAGAGCTAGATAAGCCACAACACTTTTAGAATATATCCAAGAATTCCCACCCCAGGATATCCAAGAACTCCCAATCTGATATGTTAAGCTCCATCTTGTGTGTGTGTGTAATTTTAAGTGCACACTATATTTTGCCCTATTAAATACTTTTTTAGTTCACTTTGTCACACGGAAATGCGAATATCATGTCGTTTCTATCCGTTTATTTTAACTCATTCCACGAGTAACTCAAGTTTATTTTACTGTTGAATGAAAACATCCTCTCTTTTTAACCTTTCCCTCTATTTTGACGATTTAAACCCTACCTAATGCAAGTGCAAAGGGCTTTAGAATTCCTTGTCACTTAATATATATGAAGTAATTCGCAAGGTATCGTTTTATCAAAATATATATAGAATAAATGCCTCAATGTATGTACAGCATAAGTTGGCAGTTTTGCACAATTTATATCAATAAATTTCAAATATAGTTTTTCAATTATTCACAAATTAATCTTCTCCAACTAATTTATTACATCGACTAAAAAATAATTAAAATGCAAGAGCAGCAATGAAAATCTAGAAATTGCACCAACAGTTAACATTCGACAAGACTGAGAAAAAATGAATACTTAACTATGAAAACAAAGAAAAACTTAAATTTTAATCAGTTATGGTGGTGGCAAAATATCAGTGAAAACAACCAATTTCGCAACAAATAAACCACCACAGAATTAAATAAATCAAGTCTTTTCTGAAACCAAATTTAAATTTAATTGACAAATAAAGTCTTATAATTAAATTGAGTTTGTGAGCTATTTGACTTTAGTTCTCAATACACACACAGGTTGGAAACTACTGTTTGAAACTTTATTTTTAAATAAAATTTGTTAACTAACATCTAATAATACGCTCCCGATACCGAAAACTTAACTTCCTGCATTACACGATTTTAATAGAAGGATCAATAACAAGTACTTACAGCTTAATGTATCAAATATCCTTTTTGTGGTTTCTTTTCCCAATAAGACGCACTTTAAAAGTAATGATTTCCACAGACAGCAGCCAAGTTAAAACTTTCTATCACTTCTAAATATGCGTAAAGCACAATTAACTATTACTTAGTAATAATTAATACTTCCACGTGCGTCGGATGAGAATCCGAAAGGTGCAAAAACTAATACGAAAATTATATTTTCTCGCAGTTTTAGCAAATGAGCTAGAGATTACACAGGTATGTGACATCCCTAATTTAATGATTTTTCCCCCTAGTCATAACCAGTAGTAGCCTAAAGGTTGAACACCGAAATTACATAACGACATTATTAAGGTGACAAAGGATGCTTCAAAGACACAAAACGGAGGTTGAATAGCAAATTATGTATTAATTATTCATTAGACTGGGTTTCCGAAAACTGCAGCTACGGTTGACTTCACAACAAAGACCGCAGAGAGGATAATCAATACCTAAAGTATAAGGAAAAGCGTTTTGGTTCTGCTTCAGCAAAATGAAACGAAGCGATAGGAAGGTAGTTAAAAATAAAGATATCGATGTACAGAATTATAAATAATTCTTTGCAACATTTTAGAGCGGTTTCACTAATGTTCCGACATTCAATTTGTTTTATAACGCTTCAAGTAAATCTAAAGGCTGTCCTCAAGGCTGTTTAGTTCATACATAAGATGAAAAGACAAATAAAAATACGATTAATTAAAACATTAAAGACGATGTCATCAATCACTAAATCACAAAGAAATAGTTAATTTCAAAAATCAAATTATTAACTCAAATACTACTCTAAATACGGAAATTCTGCGCTTTTGCGCAAGTACCGGGAAGCATTGATTTTATCAAAGTAAGGAGAAATGATAAGTGAGGCGTAGAAATTACATTTTATTTGCCGTCACAATTGTAGACCACTGAACAATGGAATTATGAAGCCTAGAACAGAAGTACACTGTTTTGGATTACTGTTCACTGATATTATTACCTTGGTATAAAGCAACACAATTATATTCATGGCTCTTGAGCCATAGAAATAATGCCTAGTATCTGTGGATATTCTAAAAAATTGAACTAGAGACTTGAACAATAATTATATAAGCCTCGAACTAAAATAAAATAGCATATTTCAAAACGAAAGGTAGAGAAATAAAAGAATTGCACACAAATGTATCAAACAGGATGAAGGTCAAGGCCTAACAAAGAATTATAAAAATTCATTCATTATTAATACAAATTCACAATATGACATTCTTCTGCGGGATAAAATCGTCTAAAATTGAAGTCTGATAATGGAAATGAAAAATACGCTTCTCGCATTTAAAAAAAAAAAGCTTGTTTACTAATTGCAGCAAACAAGCGCAAAATCATTACAAGAAAAGTAGCCAATCTTGTCTCTCCTTAAAGCAAAAATAAATATCAAGAAATACGTGCTATTTATATATTTAGTTAATTTACACAAGCCTTTTTAAAGAAAGACATCAATTAAATGGCGACAACACTTGATAGTGATTGAAGTTACGAGAATAACTTCAAAAAGATCTCAATGTTCAAAATCTTCGGGCACGACAAGGGTTATATATGACCAAAGTTCCAATAAATTACTTTCCCTCGTCTTTGAATACAGAAGATAAATAACTTTTCATTTCCTATTTTACCATATCAATAGTCAATATTTCCTGTTTTCTTCCTCAGGAATTCGAAAATTATACATCATATTTTTCCTTTGGTGTCATTTACTTTTATACCGATCAAGATATATAGAAATATTTTTAAAAGCAAAAAAACTTTACAGAACTGAAATTATTTTTCCCATGCAGTCTCTTATCAAGAAACATCCAGAAGTTCTTACATTCTCTATCTATTGGAAAGAGACTAGAAACAGGAAAGAGCACCTATATAATAATATAAAGAACTTCAGAACATAATGACAAAAAGTAGCCCAATATTTTCTTTCATTTTTTTTTTCTCAGGCTGACTTCATAAAAAAAAAAAAAAAAAAGAATCTATCTTTTCACATGAATGTTTCAAAAATCTGGAACAAGAAAAATGATTTTTACTTTATTAAAAACTGATAAAAACTTGTGCTTATGCTTGGTTTTAGCTCATGATGTCAAGAAATGAATTACATATTTCCATATGAAATTGAAAGGTATTAAATAACTTATACGACAGAAACTGTTTTATTGATGCGTTTTTATCTAAATTTTAAAACTATATTCAAGAATTAGTTACATTGATATTGATATATTATGAACTGTTTAGTTAATTTTATTATCTGCATAACATTTAAAAGTATTGCAGTCGGGGCATACAAATGATAATACGATACAAATACAGGATGTCTGTGAATTCATGGGTCGAACTTTAAAGGTAGATAAAATACATATAAAGGAGAATTTTTTTAGTTTGGCAATATGTGGTTAGAAAAGAAATATATTGGGGGAAAAAAGTCTGAAATGAAAAGAAATTCTTTACTTATGTAATATTAAAAATATACCTATTGTATATAAAAGCTCAAATGTGACATGACTTACATTGATACAGGACTGATAGTGTCTAGCATACTCTTTCGAATATTCCAATGTTTATGGAACAACTACAGCAGGGGCTGAAAATTTTGCAATGTGGTCCTCATAAGAGTTCTCAGATTTTTAGAGGTGTCCCCATAAGAAAAAATCGATGCCTATTAAAACAGGAGGTGTGCCAACTAAACGATTGGTCCTTCTTATTCATTCCACTGAAAATCAAAGACACCATTGAGTTAATTACGCACCTTATTGCGGAAATGTGCTGGAGCCCTATCGAACTGAAACAACAGGACATTGTGAACAGCAGTGGAACACTATAAAATTATTCCCACAATAACTCGCCCAGAAGAATTCGATTCGCTGAGCTGTTAAGTTGATGTAGTAGCAATTATAGGCTAATAAAGTAATTGTTCACAATATCTGACGGCACATTCACAGAAAAACACTCCTGGAAAGCATGCCGAAGTGTAGCCTGCAGATTAAAAATGGCCTACACATGACAACTCTGCAAATTAAAAACTTTATCTTGTAAAGATGACATAATCTACAAAAATTACATTTCCAGAGATGAGAAGAAAATGTGCTCTCCTGCAAAAACCATATACAAAAATCTACACACTGTGCATAGTCAGCTGCACTGGAACCATGCGTTCCCTGTAAGGTATGAAAAAATTATTTCCTCGCGCTAAATTTTGATTAGGATGTTTGATCGACGTCTGTAATTTGTGCAATCGATTTTGCATTAGTGCTTCAAATACCTTCCAAGATCTCTTTCAGAATACATTCGCCCATTTCTGGAATTTTTACATGTCTCAAGAGGCCCGTATCCAATTTCTTAACATGAAATGAACTGCTCTCACAAGACTTGCAGTGTAAAAGCGGAAAAATTTTGTGGTCAAGTATTTTCCTATAAGAGAAATGTTCATTCACAATCTTAAAACCCGTCTTCCGTTACAATTCGCAGTTCCGTACATAAGATTATTAGCTGATTTCCCATCAGCTTTCTTATAAATTATTTATTGCGCCATTAGTTCAGAACATTATTGAATTCTTATCTCATCTGGGGACCACTCAAAAATTTCTTTGAAATCATATTGTATAGCATGAGACTAAAAAATGGAGTTATGAAATCGAAAAACTATTTGCAATAAATTCAAGCACCCAAAATAGAAAATTTTCTATTCTTGACTTTAATCTATTTTATAGTACATTTTTTTTAAACCAAGGGAGAAATAAAATTCTCTTCAAAATAATTTCGAAATAAAGAAAGAAAGAATAGCAAGAAAACGAACCTCATTATTTTGTAGCTATAAATACAAAACTTCCTAAAAATGTGTTTTTAAATAGCGTTTTTAACCTATTTCATTCTTGTAAAGAAGGAATTTTGTCATTTATTTTTCACTCAGTTTGGAATATGATGGTATTTCGTAAATGAATACACGTTTATCATCGATGACAATAAACTATTTTAATTATTGCAAAAATTAATTATCGATTAATCTAAAAAAATAATTTGATTCCATATAGTGACAACTAAGCAAGAATTTGAGAAATGTTTTTTCGAGATTACGTACTGTTTAAATATTAAAAACTGAAGAGTAGGAAAATATTAAAATAAAACATTTACTACCAGTAAAAGTATGTTCCTTTTTTTAGAACAATCTATATCTGATCCATTATTTTAATATTCCATACATGTATTTTCAAAATTCCTATGTTTTACAGGTGTGGCAATACTTGATAATTAAATGTTAAATATTTTTTATATGTATACAACAAACATTTAAAAGAATTTAAAGACAGTAAAACACTAACAACTGATAAAAGTCTGCACAGATCAATAGATCTTTTGGAGGAAATTGTTATAAAATACTCTTGTGAAAGACCTAAATTAGAGAAAATCGATATATTTCTAAAGAATGCGATACATGCTACCAAGCAATAATCAAATATCGATGTACAATTGTAAATATCGACATTTCCCAGATGAATTTAAGAATAACATAAATAATGCACTGAATTCTCACTATGCCATTTGAATGAAATGAAGCAAACATATTCATTAATACCCAAAACAATTAAATGAGCGACTAAAAAGATGGCCCCCTTTAAGGGAGTTAAAATATTATAAGTTTTGTCATCACAACTTTTGAAGAAATTACCTCTGCTAACTTCATCACCATAAAATTCAAACAACTAGCTTTGTAAAGTGATCAATTTCAAAACTTTTCAGATATTTAATAAGTTTTTCAAATTTAATTTAAACATTGCTTTTATCCTTTTATTTTGAACCAGTATAGATTGTACGATTTACAAACATATGCTTTTGCTTTTCCTACATACATATAGAACAAATAGACACATGCGAAAGCTATATTATAAATGAGAACAGATAATAAGTCAACGGATAGCCAGATGTGGTTCGCGATTTTATTAAAATATAAAATTTTGGTATCAAAACTATGCACTAAATTTTATCATTTGCACTGGTCAGTTATTAAGTTTAAAGCCAATACGCAGACAATAAAAAAGACAACAAAGACAATAAAAAAATTATGGGGTTTCAGAGATTTGAAAATTTTGTAAAAAGATTATTACAATATTGTTTTTGTTTGTGTATGTGTGTCGATGCATGTGTGGTATGCAGTTATTCATGAAAAGATTCGTTTAAATTTTGAGGTCGAATCTACCGATGTTAGCAATGTGACAATGTATTATCCTTACATGTATGTATGTGATTTTATAAAAAGTAGAACAGACATGCTATGAGTAATTAGTTATTTCAGAATTATAATAACGATAAATAAAGAAAATTTAAATGCTGCGGACAGCGATACCAGTAATTATTATCATCATTATATGTGTATATGCGTGCGTGACTTCATAAGAATTAAAGAAAGTGGGCTATTAGTTAATAGTTATTTCAGAATTGTAATAACGATATTTAAAAATAAGTAAGAAAATTTAAACGTTCGTTTTAGATGTAAAAAAAAACACTCCCAACTGCTGAATACAGCGATACCAATGATAATAATAATTATTTTATGTGCATATGTGTGCATGCTTTTATAAGAAGTCAAGCAGGTGTGCCATCAGTAATAAGTTATTTCAGAATTATAATAAAGATAAGTAAGAAATTTAACCTTTTATTTTACAAGTAAAATAAAAATAGAAAATTTTGTTTCCATTCTTAACTTGATTTTCGGAAAAAAAATTATTTCGACTAGGTTAATGAAAGCTTAATTAGAAAAAGATAATTATCGAGCCTAACCAGTGCCGCGAAAGTGACAATGCAGTCCGACTTCATCTCCAATCAAATCAAACAGAGACTTCAGAATATTTTACTGAAAAAGGGATAATTGACTTACGGGGCGCTATTTCACGCAAATAGGTTTTATGCCATTATAGAATTTCATTCATGAGCGAGAGTCCTAATTGCTAGAGATAGATGGACAAAGAGCGGCACAATATTTTGGGCTAAATCGATATATACAGAGAACTTTGTCCTCAAAAGTAAATAAATAAAGTGAATTAGATCCGGATGTTCATTGATGTCAACGTAATTACAACGGATATTTCGTAAATGAAAAAGAGGCTCCGTTAGAAGATGAATGACGAAGAAACTGACTGCTTTAGATTATCTGCGACAAATTTCAAGGGAATTAAATCAGACACAATATATTCTACTTAGATCAAATAAGCCGAAGTAATTATTTGTGATTTTTTTTTTGACGAGACAGCGTTCATAGGATGACATATTACATTTAAATTGCGACATTCAAAATGCATGATTAAGTCTAACAAAATGCCCTAAAGGGCAAGGCATTAGATTTATAGCTAGTAAATTCGAAACTTAATCACTTCATTGATAGTATGGGCTCACTAAGAAAGAAGCTTTCAAAAATTTTAATTAGATTATTTCTAAAATCAATCGATATTTTCTGTAGTTCTTTTCGATGTAATACTCTATCTTCCTCAATTAAACAGTAACTTCAAAGAATAAACTTTATAGATATAAATTTCGCTGATACACTGATGTTTTCCCTCCTATTTTAACAATCTTTCATAATCAGTTGAGTTATATTCGAAAGTAATGCTAGGACTACTTTGGGAAGGAAAAGAAAATTTTTAATATAAGAAGTATTAGTATTAGTTAAAGTGTTATGTAATACAGAATATTACAACGCATAATATTTTGTTTTTCAACAAAAGAAATATCAGTGCACAAATTATATTTTAAATCTTGCAGCTTCTCGAAAAATCCCAAAATGTACCAAACGATATTTAAAAACTGCTGAAGCTTAATATCCCTTTAAATAATAAATAATTTTCAAAGAAAGATATAAAATTCCTTTTAACATTGCGAGATACAATTCTAAAAAAAATTAATGAAATTATGTACGCATCCGTAATATTTTCATTCACTAAGAATAGCAACAATAAAGATAAAGGTATATTTTCTATGCATGAAAAGAGTTTTTAATAAATGAAGAAAAAATACGTACAACTTAATTAAATGTCATGAAACTTTAACTGAAACCTGTCTGATAATTTATAATAATTCGGAATTATGAAAAAATTTCTAAATAGCTTTAACTCGATCAATTAGTAGAAATTGACAAAACACAGAGAGAGTAAAGTACTTAATGTTTACACATTTTAGCCCAACTAATAAAAAAGTGAAATATTCTGAAAATGAATTACCCTAAGTAAAAAAATTATGGCTGCATTAATAGCAAAGATGCAAGTTTTACTTTGATTTTACTCAACTTCATTCTGCCAATTCCTTTAAAAGCAACAAAAATCTAATTTATTTCGAATGGAAATTTTTTAAAAGCCAGAAAAGTAGTAAATAAAAATGGGATCAGAAAGAACTAGAATTCCTGAGTCTTAGTATTTCGAATCATCGGGGAAGGAAAAAGTAGATAATATTCTAAAGCCCAAGGAAATTGAAATTCGCGAATGATAAAATAAGTCCAATTTTGTAAAGTAAAAGAGTTGTTGATGCTTTTAAATTCTGTTTTTATTAAAAGACGAGAAGTATACCAGTTTCACATGAACCTATAGTATTAAAAAACGATATAATAATTAATCAGCAAGTAGTAAAATAATCTTAATATTAAAAAAAATTCAAAGCATGTTAAATACAGATTTGATTCCTTATTGCATTTTTAAGTACCTAAGTTATTGTTGCGGTTACTTATGGCACTTTACAAGCTCACTGGCAATATGTCAGAAATTTAAGCCGAGTGAGCATCTCTTGTTTTTTTCAACAGCGCCAACTAGGGCCAAGAGTGCGATTTAGCTACTTCATGAGTCACATTCGCTTACTCAATCACTTTTTTACAAGGGGGGGCAGCATTCACACACCCTCACAGACAGAACATAGATAGAACAACATCCCAATCATGCTCGAACTTGGACTCGAACCCGGGAAGCCCAAATCAAGTTGAAAACGCACTACCCATGCAGTATATGCCAGGACGCCGGCAAGTAGCTAAGTAGAGAAAGCTTAAACTATAAAAACAATTTAATACGTCAATGCATTCAGTAAAACTTCGACTTCATTCAGTGGAATAAACAAAATTAAATTCAGCATACAAAAAAAAAGAATGTAAATACCATCATCAATTCAAACAACCAGAACTTATTAGTTTGCTATCTTCGATTTCAATTCCATTTATTGCATAACGAAAAGAAGAAATTTAACTCCCACTGTGACCACCGATAGTTGAACATCTATCAATAAAAACGATATCATTCATTGATGCAGTAAAAATATGCAATTTATTCTCGCTAAACGAAAAAACCTAAACGTGATCGTCAAGTCAAACAACCCGAACCTATTAGTTTGCTATCTTCAACTACAGTTCCATTTACTGCAATACGAGAAACAGAAACTCAACTCCCACTGCGACAGCTGATATTTGGATTTCCACCAATAAAAAGGATATCGTTCACTGATGCAGTATAAAAAAGCAATTTATTCTCACTAAATTATCAGATCATTTCAGCTTCAAGCTTATCTTAGTTGGCAGTGAAAGAGGATAACTAAAATATTTGCCATCTAACTAAATCTTCTTCACATTTACTTTTCTGTTTAATCGTCCCTAGTCTGAAATGCGCCACTCTATCAGGGTACCTGGCAATATTGCGAATTGTGTTCACATCACGGATTCCCAGGAATTGTCAGAGGAATGTTTCGGGAAAGTGGTCATATTGACGAGCACGCCGGCACTCAAACGCGTCCATCAAATGAAAGAATCGAATCTGGAATCTCTTGGGATCGAGAGAAAATTGCCTTCGGTAGATACAGAAAAGTCGATGATGGCGGCCGGGTTTTATGGTAAATCTATTTCAAAACTGTATTTTTATTGTTTCGTAAATTTGGCCATTAAAAAGCTCTCCAGGAGAAGAATTTAGTTTCAAAGTGATAAAACATTTGCCGTGGTCTCTCGAGGAATTTGTGTTCAGTTTGCAACGGGGATGGAGGTTGTGAAGATAATAGAATAATATCGACAGAAACGTTTCCCATTTACGGGAAATAATGGGAGGTTTGTTTAAGTTTTCGAATAATGAAGAGACCATAAAATAGCTTTGCTCGTTTAAAGAGGCAATAAAGACTATACTTTTTGGAGAATCTCTATAAAATTGAAGATTTGAAAGGTAATAAGCCTAATATTGTAGTCGAAGAGGCTTATATTAAACTAATAAGGGGAATTCAATCATAATTATAGCTGAATAACTGCTGAAATTTTTCAATGAATATAACTTTATTTCTAGATGGAATATTATACAGGAAAATTTTACCCATCACACAATCATTCAAAAAACTATTTAAAAGAGTAGTAGTTCAAGATGTTATAATTCAGTTTCAGTTATTTTCAGTAAATTAAATATTGACAAGTTGTAATTTATAGTTCTGTACAGGTGGCGAATACCTGCTTTTCAACAAATAACTTTAAAATAACTAAAAATACTGACAGAAAACTTTTAATGACAAACAGATATTAAACTTCTAATAATTCTTGAAAACGGATACATGCGGATATGATATCAAATCTGATAGGTATTTAAATATTGTGTCAGCTTATATTCGGACACCCGAACAGACTTCATATGAATAGATTTCTCTGGAAATGTGATTGAAATCTAAAAACGATTTAAAGACTATATACTAAACTTCATTAGTCTAGCTCAAAGAATTTTTAAATTAACATTGTTACAGACATACCAAATGTCAAAAAATGTATTTTTCGAATACCGAAATGTCTAAATCGTGGAAATACATCAAAATTCCAAGTACGAATTTTTTCGTGATTGCAATGAATTTTCTGTAAACTTCGTATGCAGTAAAGGTTTATAATCAGAAAATAAATTCCTATCGAAAAGATGGTTAAAAATACTGACAAGAGATATAAATAAAAGAAATTTTTATTGCCCACCTAAGCCATTTAAGAATTTTAAAGGTTGGAGCTTAGAGCATAAAAGAAGTTGGACTACTTTAGTAATTCTCGTAAAAACGAAGAAATTGAAAGAGAACGCATGTATTGGGAACTTTCCATGGAATTTCACATTAAAAAAAAACAGTCTACGATAGTGTCAAATTCCTTTTTAACCCTCAAGCTTCAAATGGTATGCAGCTACAGAAAAAAAAGTAAATGCAAAATGTGATCGCAAAATAATTCTGCATAATTTTTACTGCAAACGTGTCATAAGAACCAATGCAAAACTTAATCATCGAAATTAGTAATTCTAAAAGTAATAATCTAAAACTAAAATATAAATTTTTTTAATATATTTTCAACAAGTCAATGTTGAATTTACAAGCAAAATTTTAAAAAACCTGCATTTCCTGAGCCCCTATGCCGACCAAATATGAATAAAGCATATAAAATTCTAGAAAAATGTATTTATTTTGATTGAGGAGAAGAAACATTTGAAGAATGCATGAGACATTTCTTGAAGTTAAACAAATCCTGGCTTCTAAGAGCATGGTATCGAAAAGACCTTTTTCAAAGAATTGTAAAGTCAGCATAGGCTGATCGAGGATCCAAAAAATTGAAATAAATTGTTTTACGGTATCTCGTTTTCTATTTGCATCTCCTCACCACCGTCTTATCCCATCCTCCCTTCTACATATATTTAAGAGAAATATCTTTCAAATTTACTCGAGCCTTTCTCTGACAATCAGCATTTTATACTTTCTCGTATATAGAATAAATTATGGCAATCGTCAAAAAATTCGAACTCAAACTTTTGACGACTCCCCATATTTTAGAGCCCCATGACTTCGAAAAACATATTTTTGAAATATATCCATCCGACTGTCTAACTCAAAAACGCTTTGAGCTAAAAGAATGAAATTTGGTATACCGTTTTTATACCAAATTTTTAGATTTCTATCAAATTTTGAATAAAATCCGTTCAGAGAGCAGCTATCTGTTCGGTTATTCGGAATATAATTTGACACAATAATTACAAAACCTAATGAGCTAAATAAATAAAATTTCATACACAGAATTAATAACTATAATATAGACATCTATCAAATTTTGAACTAAATCCAACGGATTGACTATCTGTCGATCTGCAATTCAAAAACATGCAAACGCGGTAATTCAAAAAACGAAGTGACAAAGATATTAAATTCAGTATGAGATTTTTCTGACTACAAATGCAGTTTTGTATCAAATTTTAGCTCATGTCATTTGGGAAAAATGCGTCTAAAACACAAATTTGATTTTCGGATACTATTAACCATAGGAATTAATCGCCAAATAAATCACCAAGGATGAACATAATAGATTCGGTAAAGATGCTAAATTCATGTCAAATGTTAACATTTTGTAATTATTGCATATCAATGCCATACAAGGTAGTGTCTGGGATAAAAACCTTTACTAGAGAGTAAAGCTATGGAGACAACCTTCCCGCTGGTTTAGAGGCGCTTTCTTTTTAATCAATGAACTATGGTTTGACTAAGATTTAAATTAATCAGAAAAGAATAATTATAACTAAATATTAAATATTACACAACTATATTTTAATTAGTTTTAAATGGTGGGTATGAAATATGACTTTATTAAAAGTTTTAATGATTTATTTAATATATTTGTGTACAATTTAAAATTATAGCATTTATTCCCACAAGTTATTTTGATAAAAAAAGCTTACTTCACATATTTTTTTCACCTAATTTAGGGCGCATGAGCAATTAATTGCCCTATAAAATGAACCACTATAAATGAAGTTGATTCGATTCCTTCCATGGAAAATGGTATCCACTGAAATTCTTCCAAGGACAACCAAGTTCGAATTAATTCACAGAATTTCGATTTTTCATTATTAAGTAAAAAAGATATTATCACAGTTGAATATCAAATTATATTTCAATATATTGAAAGCTTATTCACAACACATTCTAGAGAATTAAAAAATATACAAATTACAACGGTTAAATTAAAAGCAAACTAACACCAGTTACTTGCTTTTTTGAAAAATCTAAATTGTTCACATAATTAAAAAATAAAGTTACATATTTTCCACTTTTTTTAGAACTTTTTTATATTTCGATTTGTCACAATGAATAAAATAAAACAATAGCTCAATTATTATTATAAAAACTAATTTTTATTTTTACCATGTTCTATACCAAATTGAAAGCAAACCATTACTGTAAAAAAAAAAGCAAACAACTCTGGTATAATTTATGTTCTGGATGTCACGCGTCTACTTTGTATTCTTGAACATTTAAAGTAAATGTAAATGCCTATTTACCCATATTTCATTTATTTTAAAAAAAAAATTAATTGATTACAATTTTGATTTTTTGTTTTCCAGCTCCTATTATCTATTCTTATTTATTTAGAGGAATTTCAATAACACATATCTTTTCATGCTAATATCCAGTGTATTTATATTCATTTCATTCCAAATTATAAATCTACACATCTTGAGAATTCAAATCAATGCTTCCTTTCTCGGTAGAATATCCTAAATAACTGCAAATAATAATGTATCCAAACAGAGAAGACGAGGATATCCTTCATATGAATCATTGGATATAGAAGAAGTAATTTTTGCTTTGTCGAATTTAATCCTAAATTCGATACAGATGTATAATCTTGATATAGATAAAGCAACAAAATTTCATCTCTCTATTTCTTCATATTTCCGTGTTTTTATATAATACAGTTATTATATACAGATACACAACGAATTAAACATATTTCCAAAAAAAAATTATTTTTCAATCGATCTCAGAGAGTTGTTTTAATAAGAGAAGATTTATTGAAATCACAATTTGTTTGATTTTTTCAATATTTGTCCTCTATGTAACTTTGATTACAAAATAAGAATCGATTATTTATATGAAGCTGATAAACAAAACCATAATTCAAAAAGTATAATGAAATAATAACAATTCGAAATTTCAAAAAATAAGGGCAATAAGTATAACGAGACTATATCATTGATTATTCTTGTAGGCGCAGGGATAAAATTTAAATGAATAAATGCAAATGAAATACAATTAATGATGCACTTGAGACAACAGACTAAGGAGAAAAATTGCTCAGTAAAATAAAGGCGAAATGAAGAAATAATATTTTTCGAGATTCTATGAATTGTAGAGAGAAAAAATGTATTCCCAGTAGGTCATTAAATGATAAATTACTCTATTTTAGCAATTGAATATTAAGTGGGCGAAAATGAATAAACTTAGCAGGTTCTCGCGTTCCCTTCGTTTATATTTTTATGGTAATAATGACAAGATAAGGGAAGTAAACAAGAACGAATTCAATGGAGAATGTTTACTTAAAAATTCTCAGAAAAACTTTTGCAAATTACTGGGAATGGGTAGGAGGATAAGAGACACTCCATTGAGCGCACCATTAGAAGATACAATAATTGCAATGGAAACATTTAAAATGTAAATATTCAAACGAGTTATAAAGTTAGTCAGTAAAAAAAAATGTAAATGTTTATCTTTTTAATATGTCAAGGTTTTTTTAACACTTTGCATTATAATTTAGCTGGCGGGTGTTTTTCATAACAAATTTTTCATTATTCTAATATTTAAATTATCTGACTTATAAAATTAAAAAATAATAATACTAAGCAATGAATGTAAATGATGCGTATAAAATTAAAATATAATTATGAAATTACAAGAGAGTAAATAAAATGTGTTCCATTATTTGTTCAATAAAACATTTTAAGATTTAAATGTTAAAAAGAAAGTTGAACACTCAATTGCTTTGTTACAAATTCTCGTATAATAAAAAATAATGTTCAAAACTAGAAATCCAATATTTTTCCATACGATCGAAACCCATTACATCTTCAATAGATAAAAGCGCCGTTGATCAATAAAGAAGAAAATAGTTCGCAAATTTACCGTCGCCAGTTTCTTTCAATCTTTTTTTTATATATAGGCAGAAAACTTTGACAGAGATTTTCATTTCAATCATTAACGGACATAAAATGTTCATTAAACCACAAACTAATTTTTTTCCCTGTCTCTCACGCATGCCCATCCTTAAAAAGGTAAATGCTTTCTATAAGAACTTCAATGCTACATCAGTTTTTTTTTTTTTTTTTCCTTTAATGTTATCGGTATTTTTTTTTAATAATAATGACAAAAATTTCACTAATAAAAAAAAACATGAAAGTTCTAATTTGCTCTCAGATGAAAGGAATATTATGACATCCCGACAAGAAAGAGAAATGAAAGACACATTATATAAATATAAAGGAGAATTTTTAAATTAGAGATAAAGAAAACACTGAATCAAAAGAAAAAGTTTAATTTTCATAGCAAGTCCTCCTTCATTTTCATTAAGAACATAAAATGTATTCAAATAAGAATAAGAACGAGAAATGTTGAAAACATTAAGATAAGAAAAATCTATTGTAGGTACTGATTCTTTTTTTTAATAATGAGAAGGCATTTGGTATTAGAAGAAAAGCTAGTTCTTTTTTTGATTAAAGTATTGATTATTGATATTACTAATTTCGTATCCCCCCTCTTTCTTATCCCTCTTAAAAAATAGTAAGAGAAGAAAAAAAATTGCAATAGTTATTCATTAAATAAATTAATAAATAACAATACAAAAATTAGAGTAAAACAATACATATAGTTTAAAATATATATGGAAAAATATTGAACTTCACAATAGAGTAGTTCTTATTAATTTATAATAAATTCATAAATATAGTTTTGTAATCGGCTTAAGTAAGCATACAAAAATAAAAATATTTACAAAATGAAATATCCAATTAAGAAACAATTTTCTGTTTAAATTAATTTAAAAACGTAACAAAAAAGAACTAGAATCTAGTTTAAAACTTTGCAGAATAATTATATTACAATCAAATTAGAATAAAAAAATCGCAGGCTTTTAATGTGACTAGTTTGATTGCATCGATCAGAGCATATTCTATGGAACAATTTCTCGCATCACACAATATATGGAAAGAATGGGAAACTAAAACAGTATGGGCTATAATTCTTAAACAACGTCAGATTAAAATGAATCCAGTTTTGAAATATTTTTATAACATTAATTAATAATTCATTGGAAAATGCTATAATTTAATTTTAGCTTAGTCGTATGAAAGTACGGAAATATTAATATTGATTATTCATTTTTTACGCATGCTGTTATAAAAAATAAAAGCACTGAAATAAAAATGTGTTTAAAATAAATTTTAAAAAATTTATTAAAATTAAAGGAAAAAAATTGCACGGAAATGGAATCTATGCCAATTAAAGGCTATTTTTAAATATGCAGAAGTGTGAAACAGCTTTTATACAACATCTCTTCATTAAAAAGAATTTAAATTTCAAATAATTTTTAGTTAATTTATTTAAAATTTTGAAAAGTTCTTGCCACACTTAGTGGCAAGAACACTCTAGAAGTATAAGCATTCCAAATCTGGACGCTCAAGGCAGAGACGGATTCCGGCATTTTGGAGCCCTCGTTCATTATGAAACCCCTATTTTAGAGCAATTTAGATAACTATATTTAATTTAATTTAATTTTGAACAATTCAACACATTTTCTCCTTTTTATATAAAATTACTTTTTTGTCTAAATAACTTTGTAAAAATGCTTATACTTCAATACTTTATTTTTTGGTGATCTATCTATATTCAAGTAAATAAGTACGTGTAATAAAACAATTATACATAACAAAGTACTAGCACTATATTTATGTTTTACAATTAATAAAATTCGTACATTTTTACAGATTCTTTCAGCTTCAGATTTCTTTTACAGATTTCTAACAATTTTTTTAATCGAATTCCCAGTGTCCACTTCCATCAAACGACCTCGTCTACAAAATTGAAAAACCGTCGCTCATTCTAAGATCAAAGATCTGTCAAGTAAGGATGTTAGAGCGATTTTTGCTTCCCATATGATGCATCACATATTTTATAAACACTATCCAGCCTATAAGCATTGATAATTAAATATATATTCAATAAATTACATTTTCGAAAATGTAATTTTGTTATCCACTTCTAACCAGATTCGGTGAATAATTTATCAT
>JAPMOQ010007295.1:503031-516815 GCA_026543055.1 Argiope trifasciata | reverse complement strand
ATATATATATATATATATATATATATGGCAGTAGCTGCATGGCGTTGCGTAAAGCATCCAAAAAGAAATATTGGCTTTAAAACTGTCTAGCCTCCACCTACATATGACATTGCCATGTTACGCAACATCAAACCAACATAAAATATATTTAGAAATTAACAAAATATCAGAAATGGCTACAACATATTTTTTATAGAACACACTCAGAAATATTTAAATTGTTGTTAAAAATGTAAAAATATGAGATGTCGGTAGACAAAACAATCCACTAAAAATATACAATAGAAAATCTGTTATGTTAATTTAAAACTTATGTTAGTTTTTTCACTAATTCTTCTCTGTCTTAAATTTAAATTTCTTGCTGTGTTCGTAGACAGGTGACCATTTCACTTCTCAGGAGTTCATAATGCAGATACATTCTGCCTCCGCAATTCAATTGCAATGCGATTTAAAGAAAGGCGGTTATTTCGCTCATCAAGACTCCTTCCTTAAATGTGGACCTTCTTTCTCTGATATTAGCAAACCGAATGTTTCGTTCCTCTTCGTTTTCCTTATCACGCAACGAATGAAGCTTTTTGGCATTTAATGTGTTTCGGCCTAGGCTGGATATGTCCTTTTTGGGGCATAATGGGATTTCAATCGCTGTTTATAATCAGATGTAAACAAAGAGGCGTATCGCATATGCATACCGAAGCTCTTGTTAATTGCGGTTTGAGGCTTTCGTGCATGCGCGAAATAATTGAAATAGCAATTATAAAACTCCTTTCTTATTCTGATATGACTTTAGTGTACTAAAGCCTTCCCCAATAAAAGCTCTACAAAATTTATAAATATCTCCAATATCAGTTAACCATTTTTCAAGTTTTTGTGGCTCAAATAACAGACGGCAATATATTAAACAAAAAAAAATGAAGAAAAATCACCTTTTATCAGCTCAGTAAAAAAAATAAAATAAAATAAAATAAAATAAAAACATTTTTAAAATGTTTGATGATAATGGAAAAAGGTCATCAGAATGGCATTTTAAAATTTGACATTGACAATAGATAACATTAATAAAGAAAAATAAATATAAATAAACGGATGCTTGCGGGGAAAAAATTGTAACACTGACTAGAGATAGAATTATTTTTGCTTTTTATCGTGAACAGTTAAGTATCTGGCTTCGTAATTTAAAAAATCACAAATGCTTGATAAAAATATAAATTATCTGCTCTAAAAATGTATAGCACGCTGTAAGATTACATGATACTGTATCAGTCTGATATTTAGTATCATGTACGCAAAAAATATAAAGCACAAGAAACAAATTAAGAGTAAGAATATCGGGTACTCACTATCAATATTTGGACTTGATTGATACCAATTTATAATCTCCTCGCCCTCAATCGGATGATACTATATCAATCTGATAAACTGTATTATATTGATATAGCAATAGCAATTACTTCGGTGTCGTTATGAGTATGTAATGCTACACGTTCTACTAAAGAATTCCTACCAAAAATTCTATACCAACTATACAATACAAGGTCTCGAATAGGTACATTATGACCCAATCCCAATCATGCGTTCTACCTCGTCTACACTATACATATGTTTTCTAAGTACAGACTTATGTATTATTTTGTTATCAGTATTTGGAAGAAAATGATTTCTACCACATTTTTAAAAAATATTTTTTACAATGCTTATTACGTATACAAAAATGTTAAGATTTCGAATGAATTATTAAATGTCTATAGAATTAAACATTTTTTATTTGAAGCAAATAAGTGATATTTTTTTTAAATTCGAAATAAAAGTATTGTTATGAGAAAATGAATTGAAAGCAAATAAAAATTAAACGTTAAATATGAACAGAATTTTCAAAATATAACGATTTTTTAAAAAGAATGCACTTAAAAATATTTATATTTTAAAATTTAAAATAAAAATAATTTCTTAAAAATTTTACAACGAAATACTTAAAAAGAAAATTAAACTCATACTATGAGCCTCTTTTATATTTTGAAAAAAAAATTCCTTAATTTTCAGTAACAAGTAACAAGTAACAAAACAAACATACAAAAATAAAATTAACAACAGAAATTGCAGATAATGCACAATTCCGATAATAAGTAAGAATCTTTAAAACTTTTATCTTTTCGCAGAAAGCATTTTAATAACTACTGACAGCAAAGGAATCGATTGCCAAAGGTATCATATAATAAAATTATCAGGTAAAAGTTAACTCGAACAATTGAATATCAGTCTCGATCTCATCCTGATAATACAAAATTATGGTATCAAATCAACTATAATCTTGATGAAAGTGCGAGAACCAACACTCACCGAATATCGGGTTTCATTCCGATGATAAAAGATCCAGTTACTGGCTGTATAAGGTAAAACGAAATATCAATTTGTACCTGATATAGACGAAACCGGGTATCATCGAACCTACTCTAACACGTCGTTTGCTTGAAAGACTATTTACCACTACTAATGATGAAGAAATATTAATATCTCTGCAATGAAACTCATTTTATCAAAGAATAGTGAGTATCATTAGATGGAAATGAAAACATAGCAACGATAGTGGGATCCCGAAATTGAAGGACGTTAAATTTTATGGAAAGCGAGACAATTCGTGACGATAAACTATGATATATCAGAGAAGATAACTTGATACGTAGCGATTAAAACCAGCGGAAATAATCTCTGCTCGATTTTTCTTAAACTTCTGTAATATACAGGACATTTAATGTAATATAGAATAGAACAGGATACGCGGTATTTTGTAGTTCTTTTAAACATATTATCGAGTACAAAAGTTTAAATAGATCTCAAATCGCACTATAAAGACTATATTTCGAATTTCATTTATATAGATTAAGACATTTTTGAGTAATCGTGCTTAATCAATAAAGAATAGACGGATGGACAAATAGTCAGTTAAGGAAAGAAAAGGAAGGGAAAAATTGAGTCTTCAAATTGTAACGCTGGAAATGAATTTCATTCCAGTTCGGTCTAGTTATATTAACGTCCCGTTTTAAAGCAACAGTAGAGCAGTTTTGGAACGAATCTCGTAATTTTGAATCATTATAAGATGATAAGGACTACACCTGAACTTGACGTCCTGACTTAGAGGTAAGGCATCTTCTCTGTTATCTCGGCGTCCCGGGTTCGAGTCCTGGTTCCGGCATGGTTGTTTTTTCCTGGTTTTGTATCTGTGAGATATATGAATGACCCCTCCCCCCCCCGGTAAAAAGGGGTTGTACAAGCGAATGTGTGTCTGTGTAATCTTCATTTAAGCCGATGTCCTGACATAGGGGTAGCGTGTCTTCCATGCGATTTGGGCGTCCCGGGTTCGAGTCCCAGTTCGGGCATAAATATTATTCTGTGTTCTATCTGTGTAGAGTGCGAATATGCACCCCCCTAAGTAAAAAGGGGTTGTGCAAGCGAATGTGTGAAGCATAAAGTAACTAAGCCGTACTCTTGGTCCTAGTTGGCGCTACTGAAAAACAAGTGAAGCTAATTTAAGCTTAAATCGCTGACAGCTTTCTGTCAGCGGGCTTGTAAAGTGCCATAAGTAAGAAAAAAAAACACCTGAGCTAGCACACACATCCTCCACACTTCGAACCTCACTCGCAAAAAGACGTTTGACCCCAACTAGTTTTGCGTGCGCCAGACCCACTTACACGATGGATCATCAGTGGAATCCAGTCTCGCCCCTGAAGACCGCTAGTTCGGAAGCCTAAACATGTCACAGCAGCCCGGAAAGAAATTACAATACAACAATGGAAAAAATTGTTGCCAATACTGCCGTACTTTTTAAAAAAATTGTCTAGATATCACGAGAAATGATCTAAATTAACATCTTTAAACTAAATTAGCATCTTCAAAACGTCAATTTTTTTTTTATTTTAAAAAAGGTGTGCTCAAATTTGATTCATTTTCGTAAAAATTTCGTAATCTTCAAAAGTCATCTGCGAAGAACGTTACAGTTTTATTTTTAATTTTTGATTAATTAAAGTTTTAAAAAGCTTTTGAAATATACATTACAACTTTCCGAAGTATTAGGTTGGTGCGTATGAAATGTCGGATTCTCTTTACATGCGGACGTTTGTATCCCTGTTTTCGTTATACTTTTGTCTTTGGCATAACCTCATTCATAGTCGTATTGTCCATTGCCAGAGACTCATTTCAGTAAAATAGGTTTTCTCGAAGGTCTTCCCTTTTGTTATTTCTTTTGAGTTTATTGCCGATATGAATTCTGCCGACATTCGCGTCATTTTCTTATATGAGTACAAACTTGGTAATAGTGCTGCAAAAGCTGCACGCAACATAAACCAAGCGTTTGGGGAGAATACGGTTAACGATCGGAAAGTGCAGCGTTGGTTCGAAAAATTTCGGACTGGCGATTTTTCACTGCAAAATGAGCCGCGCGGAAGACCTAAAACGTCTGTGAAGAATGATGACCTGAAGGCTCTAGTGGAAGCGGATCCAGCCGTATCCACGAGGGAACTTGCTATCAGGATGAAAGTTGACCATACAACGATATTGAGACACCTTTCTGAGATTGGCAAGGTTAAGAAGATGGACAAGTGGGTACCGCACGCACTGACAGAGCGAAATAAGCTGGAACGAACTGGAATATGAAGTTTTGCAGCATCCACCCTATTCACCGGATCTCTCGCCGACCGATTTTCATTTTTTCAAGCATTTAGAGCTGTTTTTAAGGGGCAAACACTATGAAAATGAAGACAGTCTAAAAAACTCGATATCAGAGTTTATTAATTCTAAAGACCAAAATTTTTTTAAGACAGGCATCTACGCTTTAAAATCTCGTTGGGAGAAGTGTATTGAAGCGAATGGAGCATACTTTGATTGAATAAACAGCTTTTGAAGAAAGATATGCAGTTTTATACAATCACTTAAGAATCCGACATTTCATACGCACCAACCTAATATTTTTAATCATTAGAAGATATAAGAAATTTTTTTTTAACAATATTCTGAAATTCACAACTTCAAATAAACCACAGCAGAAAAATCGAGATTTAACTATCATTTCTCTTCGTATACCTGATATATACATAAAAAATAATAATAATAAACTGATTCAACGTTTTAATGTTCCGGTACTTCTTTGCACACGGCATTCATCGAGAAATAAACCAACATTACAAAAAAATATTTCCTTTATGAGTGAATTATCCATAGATGCATAAGAAGTTAAAAACCAACCAAGTAAATGCATTTATTTGCAATAAAAATGAAAACCGCCAGAAACGTTAAAAACTATTTCGTCATTTGGCTTTAAACTTAGAATTATTTATTTCGATATTTCCCAGAAAAGATGCCAGAGGCATCCTCCCCATCTGATCGAAGATTAATATAAAACTAATTTTAAACCGTTCTACCGTCAGTATTACCAGGAAATTATTACTTTCAAGACCACTCGACAAGCCTTACAAATAAGTCTTGTCAAGTACGTCAAGTGGCTATTTACTCTGCAGAAAATTTGACGAGTTAAAGGATTTCATCAAAAATATTTCTGATTCGAGAAGTTTCCAAGGACAGTTGGGAAACAAATAAAAAGAAAGTTTGCACTAAATGTTGCTGCAACAGCTGAATTTATTGTATTAATTTTGTTAAGTGAGATTTAATATTTTAATTATGCAATATTAAAAAGCATATATAAATGTAAAGAGAATATTTTAATTTCCAATATTCTCTTACTAGAAAAAGATGAAATTTTCCCGCTTTCTCAACACTAGTTTTCAGTAAAGAATATTTCATCTCACTATTCTAAACTGGGAAAAACAATTAATTAAATTAAACTAGACAATATTATTAATCATTTATGTGTATTGTTAGTAATATGATCATCTCTATTTTGTCTATTTTATGCCAGAGTTATTTTAGTAATTTAAAAATTTTCAATTAAGAATTCAAAAATATATATAAAAAAAAAAATTTACCTGAAATGAAAAAAAAAACTATTCAAACAAGAAAAAAGGTTAAGATATTTATTCATAGTTCTTCCTTCTTTCAAAAATAATAATAATAATAAAGTTGACATATTTGGATAATGGAATTATTTTCAACACAAAGGTGCAAAATAATAGAATTAAAATAACAATATTTTCATGATATACATAAGTAATGTGCTATCTAATATCTGAAAAGAACGTTGAAAGCTCAATTTTGTAAAACTGAAGTTATTATTACCACTACATTTAAAATTAACAGGAACAAATTTCAAACAAGCTCAGCCAATTAACTATTTAAATGTAAACTCCAGTTTTCTGGGTATAATAACATTTTTCATTTCAGTGCAAAAGTCATTTGATGCATTAAATACAACAAAATAATATTTATGAAAAAATGATCATACTTATTCAAAAATGACGTTAAAATTACAATTAATTAGCAAAATTTTACGGAGATATCGATAATATATAATGATACCTCTGTTATATATATAAAGACAAAAACGAAAATATTAGAAACTGGCAGAATTGCGACGATATGTCGATTGGAGCGAAGTAATGAAATCTATCTAGAAGCTTACCTATCATAGAAACTATAAAAAGCAGAGACACACAGCAGATGTGAGTCAAATTTTAAGTCATATGAGTAGCAGAGGAATCGAAAAATGTGCGCACCAAGTTTCTGCACCAAATGTGTTCTTTGAGCGCTTTTTTTGCTGTTATCGTTTATTACCGATTTATTCCAAGTACTGTCCTTCTGTATGCTTCAGTCTTTTGTTTTTCTGCCTGTGTTTGGCAATTCAAATTAAATTTTCGCTAAATTTGCATAGCATAAATTTTTGAGAAGGAGGTTGCCTCTGTTTTTCGTACAGAATAAAGTGTCACTAATTGTTATTGAGTCCGCCGGACTCTTGCAACTCACTTATACTTACCGGATTTTTGAAAATATATTTCTCTAACGATAGTAAAAGCAAGAAACAATAAACATGCGAAAAGCCAGTACAAAATACTAGCATTTTATACATGAGTAAACAAAATAGTATATATAAATGCGCCTTATAAAGCAAAAAATGTTTTTAAAAATTATTTATGTGATTATTTGTTTTAAATTATATGCAAGGATTGAAAGTACATGAAAATAATTCAAATATTTTTCATATGATACTAAATTTATTACAATTGCATTCCATTTGACAAATACACAATTCAAATTAAATTTTCACTAAATTTGCATAGCATAAATTTTTGAAAAGGAGGTTACCTCTGTTTTTTGGAATTGATAAAACTGATAAAAGACTAACAAAAGAAGTTCGATAAAAACTACTAACAACCCATAATCAGCGATACGGAGAAAGAAAAACAACATTTTTGAAAGTAGAAAATTTGTATTCAAATGACAACTAAATTTTTACGCTTTACTCATAAGATGCGACAGTCATCCAAAATGCATTTATTTCGTATGCAGAACTCATGTTCTCAATCGGTTCATTCTTTTTTGAAAGACTTGGACCAAATTATATTTAGATACAAAATATAATAATAAAATCAACTGAATGGAAAATTAAGGATACACAAAGAGCTAACATTTATTTTTACTAGTATACAATAACTTTTCAACTACTTCAATAACTTTTCAGACATGCATTCCCTGGCATGACTGTCCCTGGCATACGTGATAATTTTTACAAAATAAGTTGCCAGCTTTTAGCATTAGTTCGTACTAAAAAATGTCGTTTTAACGGAGAGAGGGAAAAAAAACAACTTTTGCGTCGATTTAAAGCTTATCGATTCATTGCAAATACATTTGCATGAAATGTATTTTTTAAATAGGATAATCCCTCATTTTAATGCAAAATAAAACAATATATTAAAAGTATAAAATATATAAAATCATGTAATAAAAATATCAACTGAATAGAAAATTCAGGATATACCAAAAGCAAACACTTATTTTTACTGATATACATTCAGTAACTTTTCAGGCATGTATTCTCTGGCAATACGTGATCATTTTTACAAAATAAGTTGCCAGTATTTAGCATTAGTATGTACGAAAAAATATCGTTTTGACAAGCCAAAGAAGAAGAAAAAATACATCTTCGCATCGATTTAAAGCTTCCGGATTCACTGCCTCATTTTAATCTATCTATACTTATAATAAAGCTCAATGTGTGTGTGTGTGTGTGTGTGTGTGTGTGTGTGTGTGTGTGTGTGTGCGTGTGTGCGTGTGTGTGTTGGCGCTCTACAGGCCAGACCGTTGGACCTACAGCTACCAAATTTGGTACATGTATATCTTGGAGGTCGGGAATGTGCACCTCGGAGCCCTTTTTTTGAATTTTTAATTAGAATTTGAATTAAAATTTAAGCGAAATTTCGACGTTTTTCCGTTATAACTTCCGAAATAATTATCGGACAAACATGATTTTAACATCAATTTAAAGATAAAAAAATTAGCTTTCTAATGGTATCAGTGTTTAAATGTATAACTCAAGCTTCTATTTTTAACGAATTTTTAAAGAAATATTTCAACCATGTTTTTTTAGCACGTGACTGGATAAAATAACATAAATATAAAATATGATATCTTCTATAAAAATAAATGCAAGGCAAAGGATTCTAAGAAATCGTTTGCAATATTTATATCATTAATTCCATAAATCACCGTTATTTACAGTAAACCTGATTGAATTTAGACAGGATATGCATTGAAATCCCGACTTAATGGCATATTTCTATAATCGTTTGCAATATCTGTATCAGTAATTCAATAATTTTTTCCCTTTATCGCTTTCTTTAAAAAACATATTTAACATTTTGGCAATATCACCGAAAAAAACATTTTTAATATTTTGGAAGCATAATTGATAAATTATTAGAGCATTAAACTCAAAAAGTTTTTCCGAATAAAGTTACCGACTCTTTAACTACTAATAACTGAATCTTTTAACTTAAACTATTTCTTAAATTTTGGCTAAAAAATATATGATTTAATTGGAAATTTTAGAACGCATTACTCATGGCGAACCAGCTGGTCGCCAAAGGCGGCTAGTACAAAATAAAACAATATATTAGAGAAGCATAAGATACATAAAATCATATAACTACCCGAATATCCTTTTCACTAAATGCAAGTATAACAGGAATGTAATTATTCAAGAATTAATGATTCAGATTGTTAAATGCTTTTTATATAAATATATTAACAGCAAATAAACAAAATAATCCTTCCCAAAACAAATAGTGCATGCCAACTCCTTATGCAATGAGTTCTAAACTTCTTTCGTATTCTAAACTTCAAACCGCAAATGATTTGCAACCGTATGTAATGCGCATTATGAGGCTCTTCTTTTAATAAAACGGTAGAATAATTAAAAGTATTTAATTAATACAATTTTAATATATCAATGATATATTTTAGGCTAATATCTCTTTTTTTATTATCTTTGAAAATTACTTTTTTTCTATTATCTATACTTTTTTTATTGCAATTATTCATATCTATTGCGATTTCATACTACTAGCATTTACATTTGTTTGAAACAGATATTCAAATTTATAAATATTCTAATAAACTAAGTTAACGTAATGAAACATATAAGTACCTGACTAATTATACTTGCTTAATTGTTAATATTATACCAATATTCTATCACTCATAGATTTTTTCATTTTTTTTTTTTTCAAACTTATTTAGCACTTAGGACAATAAAAATTTTAAATCGATCTGTTTGCGGGGCTATGAACTTATGAGCTATTTGAGTTTAGCAACTTTAAGCAGGTACCTAGTCTGGTACCACTTAGTTATAAACGTCACATGAATATGAAACTATTCTATTCTATTCTATTCACTTTCTAATAATTTCCAACACGTGCTCATTTTATCACATGAACATGAATTAATTCTGTATAATCTTGTAGACTAAGCTCCTTTAATTATTGTATTTTAGTACGTTATTCGTAAAAAAATTTATTAAATCTGGAGCATAGTTTGATATTAAACAAAGAATTTTTTGCTATCAAAAATAACAATAGGACCATGTAATTTCAATAGTTTTATGCTTTTTATACTTATTATGAACATGAATTTATAATAAATAATAAAAGCAAATCTTAAGACCACAAGGTCATTAAAAAATAATAACCTAGGTAAATTATTTTCAAATCGCACACCGTTTATTTGGTATATAACTTTACTTTCTAATTTATTATGTAAACACGGGGATAACAGGCCGAATCACTTTTATGTAGCTTTCAAGAATGGAAGAAAATGACGTCATTGAGTATCAAATGGAACAATGAAAATGGTTTCAAATACAAGGCGGCAATCAAATGTATTAAAGCAAAAAAATTATTTAAAATATATCAAAATTATGGAAAAAACTTTACAGCATTTAAAATGGTATAGTTAAAATAAAATAATTTTTGATCTTTAAAACGGTACAAAAAATTATATTTGTGTAATAATATTTTAAGAAGTCATAGCAGAGAAACTACAAAATATCATCAATTTTTTAATTAATTAATTCTCATGTTGAAATTTTTAAAAAGCGTATAACTAAAATGCACGTTCTCATCCTTCAAATTACAATTATACAAAATATGGTAATTCTAGATCACAAGATCTGCCATGCAGAATGTTAACAGTCTTCTTCAATATTAATAGAAATAAAAACGTGCACACATATTGTTATTGATACTTTACATATCTTTTCCCGAATTACCTAATTATATGCATTCTAAAAAAAAATAGAAATAAATATTCCAGATTAGCAACCAAATTCTCAGATATTCACTAACCGAAAATTAAAATTTAAAACAATTAATATAAAGTGAAATGAAAAATGAATATTGAATGTCAACCTAATTGGACTCAACAGGATAATAACATCTTGTTGAAAAAAAGTCAATGAATTAGTAAAATGATTCATTTAACCATCTTTAGACCTAAATTCTCACAGAAATTCAGACGCAGAAATAATATATTTTTATTTCTCAGTTTAGCATCCGACCAACACAAGCCATCCTACTCATTTTGCAACATCCATTAACTTTTGGCACGCAGGAAACAATTATATAACGCATTAATTTGATTTGTGCAGACACTTTCAGTCTTATGACGAATATTTTTAGTTCTCATGCAACATTAATGGATTTTTTCCCCGTGTTTCTGAATATTTCTAAGCATTCACTTGACTTCTTGGTAAACCTTTATTGTTTTCGTTTTGTTTTTTTCCAATATTCTCAACACTTTGGACTTAATGCTTCAATGCTTTTTAAAAATTACATTACATAAAGAATTCAAAAAAGCAAAGGAATGTTAAAAAATAAAATAACAATAAAATATGTTAATTTTATACAAATATACAGAAGCTATATGCAAACAAGTTATATATAATTCAATTCCTACTTAGGTCAACAAAGTTAGCTATTTATTATTAATTAATTATTAAAAAAAATTATAAAGTATCAAAAAATTATTGATTTTCGTCATCTTTACGAGAAAAATGCCGACATTCTTACATTTTACCGATTGAGCTACTGTTTGTTGATTTCATTTTTCATAACAAACTGCTGAAACTCTATTCAAGGTATAAAAAATTAATTCAATTTAGTTAAATAATTAATATTTGGGAAAACATAAAGTGTCATCCATAACAGGTTTTAAAAAAACTATTTGAACTCGAATGGATGAATAAAAAGTATTTTATTAACGATTGAAAATTTAAGCAAGATATGGAAATATATATAGGGAGAGTGTGAACTAATAGTGGAAACTGGGGAGAAAAATCTTGAAACTAATACCTGAATAATATACAAACAAAAAAAATTGCGCAAATTGCACACCGCTCGTGGAAGTTTCTCCTTATGAAGTTCTTATTTTTCTCTATTCCTTGCGAATACGCCAACCAAACGATTCTTTAAGAAGAATGATTTATTTTTGAATAACACTTCGAAGAATTTCGAACAAATTGACCCAGAATATTGATTATCCCCTTTTCTCTTCAAAACAAATAACCAATTTCTGTAAAAGAAAAATCTAGTAAAAAAGAGTTTACTTTAGTGAATACTTTTTTAATGGGCAGGAGGGAAAGCAAGCTTGATTTAATCATTTTTAAGATAAAATTGGCATCATTCATCTCTGAGACAAAAGCGAATCTATGACAAGAGTAGCGCCACCTGGGTAAGACGATGCGAACAGTAGATAATTCAGTTCAGTAAAAGCTGGGAGTTGTGTCAACACTCACTAACAAAAAAAAAGTTAACGATTCGGAATTAACATAAATGCATATTCTTTGAGTTTATATATACAGTTTTTACAAATATAATAATTTATTTTTTTATCTAGACAATAATATAATTATTTTTAATTTTTCAACTTTTTATTTAAATCTACATAGTATAATTCTTTCTAATTTTTTAATTTCAAAACTTTTTTCATCTATTTATGTGTTATAAAAAATATTCATCACATTAAAAATTGAGTAATCATTTGATATCTATTTAATTATTGGATAAAGAAAATCCAAGAGAAAATGTGTGCGTGCGTGAGATTTAAATTTCCCAATTTTTTCATTCAGAATTATTCTGATTTTAAACCAATAAATTCGAAACTTGCCAAATACTACCCACTTTTTAAACTGTTTCCTCACCAAATCCATAGAAAGAAAATATGAGATATCGAATACTACTAAAAGAATCAATGGATAAAAATGAGTAAATGAAATGGAAAACTAATTAACGGAAAATAAACGGAAATAGATGGGTAGATGTAATCAGACACTAACTAATAAAGAGTCCTTGGAAATAAGCGGAATAGTATTAAAATTGAATCGAAGGAATATATTTGCTAATTTTGGAATCAAATATAAACATATAAATAAATGAAATGGAATACTAATTAATAAAGATCAATAGAAATAAATGAATTAGATAAAGAATCAGTGTGAATGAATGAATAAGATGAAGAATCGAATGGAGAATTAACAAAGAATCAACGGTAATTACATCAAACAATTAATCGCAACATTTTACTAGAATGTTTATTATAATTATTTATACAGTCAGATAATTATTTTTTTAAATTATTCTTTCTAACAAGTAAAAAAATATTATTAAGATAAACTAATTATTAAGACATAGAAATGATCTTAAAAAATGACATAGTGAATATTCCCATAACCTGTATTTTGGGAGACCTGGTTTCAGTTATCATCAAAGCTAGACATATTTAAAACTAACTTTTGATTCAATTTTTGGACTTGGGAAAAAAGATTCATGATTTATCTTTTCATGATTTATCTTATTTATGATTCATGTTTTAAATAAGTTGTTCAGACTTGGTTATTTTTTTAAAGCTTCTTATAATTCATTGACATAAGAAGTACATAGAAAAAAATATTTTTAAAGATCTGACAAAATTGATTTTAAAGAATAACGTTATGAAAAATTTAATATTTGCAATACTCAGAATCAAAAGAAAAAAAAATGGAAATAAACATGAAACTTATTATTTGTTTCAAGTATAATTTTGTAAGCTTTGTAATGATTTACTTCGTCCACAGTTTTTAAGAGGGGGTGGGGGGGGGATTTCGTCATTTGTTTAATTCTTTATCCTTTAAATATCTAGAAAGTCTCAGGTTAAAATTTAAAAATCAGAGCAACTAAAAATGATAAAACTAATACAAAAACTAAACTAATAACAAGTTAAGTGCAGGATCCGTTTCTACGTACAAACTATATAATACTCGAGTTGCATCCTTTCTTTATAATTTTTAAACACCATTTTTAAAAGCTATTTAAAAA
>JAPMOQ010007295.1:471729-503021 GCA_026543055.1 Argiope trifasciata | reverse complement strand
CCTTTCTTTATAATTTTTAAACACCATTTTTAAAAGCTATTTAAAAATTATTCTTGAAGTGTTAAAAGCCCCATTCCGTGATTTGAAATCAAAATGGTCGAATTCTATAACGCATTTAACATGAAACAGGTTTTTGCTCATTCACCGTATGTAGCAGGAATAGTTTGCGATGTCTGAGACTTTTCAAATGGGTCAACCAAAATCGCAGAAATACAGGTTAAGGTTGAAAACTAAGAATAATAAAAAGAGACAAATCTCAAACACTTTAATTTATAAGCGTCAGTCTACGAGTTTTTACTGAGTTCCAATAGAAATCTATGAAATAGAAAATTATGCTAATAAAAGTATTTTTTAGATTATTACACAGTATTATCATTGGTTAAAAACGTACAAAAGCTCATGGAAAGAATTCAGACTTACTTAAGTTTAATATTTTTCGTGCATATACAGTTCACAGGTGACGTTACATGAAATAAAAGGAAATTAATTAATATTTCTCACGCTTGAATTCCCATCTTCAAAGTTTTGTTTCTGACTTTCCGCTGACATGAAGTTTCGCCATTCATTGTTTTTGAAATAAGCATATTGTTTCTCCCACAATAGTTATAATTAATCCTTTAATACACGAGTAAAAAACACTTTTTTTTTTAATTGTAATATCCATTTTTCCTCTACATTGTTCCCTGGAATGATTTATAGGGTAAAAACATGATTTCATACACATTTTCACTCAATAAATTTCTAATTTATAGCCTGCATTTCCTTTTATGGCGTCGATTGTAGTGGACGCCGTTTACTGCGATCGTGATCTATGTATCTATAATTCATTACTATTGAAATTCTTTGGTCCAAAACAATGCATTTATTTAGTTCATCATTACATCGTTTAGAATAACTAAGTTTGAAACAGAGAACTCTCTGGTCCCTCATTTTCAACCACTGTTAACAACGCTCTTAAAATTTCATGATTCATTGATAAGAAAACTTCTGGCAGTCACTTTTTCCATCAAATACGGCTTACTTTCTCCTATCTAGACTAGGGCCACGACCATCGTCAACACGTTTACGATGGTCGAGCTAGGGCTGTCTGAATAAGTGAAAATACACAGCTATGCTCCCAGATTTGACTTAAAATCTGATAAATAGCCATAAACTGTTGTCTACGTTCAAGCATGAAAGCAAAATAATTTTTTTAAAATTTCATAAAAATGAATTTTGAAAATTCGAAAACATTTTGTGATCAAGATAAAAAAAAAATTAACGTTCCGGAGAAGAAGATTTCAAATTTTATTTCAGTTTTATTAAAGCTCTATTTTAAAGCAACAATAGGAATATTTTGGGATGAAATTCTCAATTTAAAACCATGGTCAGATGACGAGAATGACGCCTCAGCTGACCCCTCTCCCCCTCTTCAAACTTCCACATTAAGTCAGCGAGAGGGGGTTTTAAGTGCATCAAACCAGCTTGCATGATGTTTCTTCGATGTAATCGAATACCGAACCTGAAACTCATCGGTTCCGAAGTCGGGACCTAGCAGTCTTGACGATTCCAAAGAAGAATATTGAAGAAAACACCTCAACGACCAGCGAAATAATAATAAGAAAAAAAAATCATAATTTGACGCTCGATGCGCAACATATATTAACAAATGTTAAATAATAATATAAGTAAACTATTAAGGTGTAATTGTAAATGAGCAACAATTCAGGAACTTTTTAATAGTTATCTTTTAAATTATAGATCTAAACAAGTGAAAATAGCATTCTGAGATAAGAGGGGTTTTTCCCCTTTTAAAACCAATCAAATAGCAGTTTTTAAGACAGATGCTATTTAATTTGGGCGATATACAGTAATTTAACCAAAAGTAATGGCAATTTATCGAAGCCAGAAAAGAGATTTTTCCGGAAAATAAATTATATTTCAAGAATTTATTTGTACTTATTTTGTGACGCCGTTCCAATAAATCCAGCATGCGAAATCCTTTAGATAGAAATAAACGCTTTTCAACTAAAGGACACAATTATATAAATAATACAGAAAAAAGTATTATTTAAAAATTAAAAGCCCTGATGCAATTACACTTTCATAAAAACAAAAGTAAATAATATTTTTAAAATTACCACACATATATTTCTAAACATAAAAATTCAAAAATGAATAAAATAAAGATGTCAAAAACAAAATACTTTTTAAAAACAGTTTTAAAGGCAGAAGACATAAACAAGCATAAATAGCAACTATAATAATTGAAACTACTATTTTTTCCACAGACTTATATGTCCAACCAATTGCATTAAAGCGGTCATATTGCAGGTATAAATTGAGAAAACAACTTTCAGAATCTTTTTAAAATGTATACCTTAGTTGAACTATTTTTTAATGGAAACTATTTACTGCTAAATATAATTTCAGATTATTTCCGGTCACATTATTTTTGCTGCCTTTCATTTATTTTCACTTGCTTCTGAAACATAAACAAACGAAATCTGATTTGGAAAACTTGATTGAAAAAAATTTTCTCCACAACATATTTTGAATGAGGATCATTTATTTGCAACTATTTTTCATTTAGAAAACAGGTACAGTTTATATTACTATTACTATGATCAAAAAGTATCCAGAATGCTTCATTTAAAATACATCTATAATAGATACGAATATTAGATATCACTACGTTCCTTATATTAAGCATGTTTACTACTTTTGTAAATACCTTGCAACAGACAGGAATTTATTTCATTTCGTTGTCTGAAAATAAAGCTGTTTTCAATGAGATACGAATGATCTTTTCGAAATGTCAAATATAATTGAGTAAAGAATATGCATTAAAATTCATTTGTGCAAAGCAATTCCCCCGACGAAAATATTAAAAGAGTAGAGAAAAAAACTTTAAAGACAAATATTTAAATATATATATACATATATATTCAGAGTAATAAAATGACTAAAGAAAACAGAGAATCTGTCGCAGTTGAATCATCTCTGGAAGACTATGAGATTCGTTTTATGGTCAAAATGTCGATCAAATCATATAATTGGCGCTTAGTAATTTACTTATTTAACAATTAGAAGTATTACTGAACAAGTTACAACATCGAAAACATCAAAAACTACAAAAAGTGGGGAAACATAACTCGTGAATGCAAAATGATAATCATTATAATGTCATCATAATCAAATTTTTACTATGGGATCACCACTAGTGAATTTTTAACAAAAAAAAATCATCAAATATGATTCTACTAGCTCCGTATTAACTTGATGTGGCACCAAGTGACATTTTCTTTTTCACGATTGAAAATTCCTTCTTCATGGTCACATTTTAAATCGATTTCAATTTTTTTTAAAAAAGAAAGAAAGAAAATGCTATAAACTCAGAAGGATTTTTCATAAACGATTTTAAGGTATATTTTAATTATTGGAAAAAATTGGCAAAAGCGCATTACAGTCGGAGAAGATTACTTTAAAGGATATGCAATAAATTTTGACCAATATATAGATGCTTTTTACTTCATCCCATCACTGCGAGTACATTATAATCAAACACAAACACACACACACACACACACACATATATATATATATATATATATATATATATATATATATATATAATCAAAAAAACAGTATGGAGTAAAATGATGGACGATCAATATTTACATTCTGTGATGAAGAAACTCAATCAAAGTAAGTTGAGGAGATTTTCTATTTATTCCGAGTCAACTATGTTGTAAGATGCAATCTATAACCTCTCTAGACTAGATGAGAGAGATTTCCGTGAGCGACGTAAACAAATTTGACGTAATACAATCTCAACAATTTTGTAGCGTGAAAGAAGGGGGAAAAAAAGAGTAAAATATGGTCACTTAAGTCCCGGCAGTCAGCTATTTTATAAGCTAACAAAAAAAATTGTTCCGGCAACTTCTGATTTATGAGCATATAGCAAACACGGATGGCGGGCTATCGGAAAAAAAATAACATAAATAGCAATGGAATTGGGAACAGGAACAAGCCAGTAAAAAGTTACACGCGCTCATTTTATAGAGAATAGCATGAGGAAAAAGAAAAACTATAACAGAATGCCATATATATGGGAAATTAAAAACAGAAATAAAGTATGAGTACATATTTAAATAAGTATAAAACAAGCATGATTAACTAATTAATAATGTGCAAGGTAATATAATGCTAAATATAAATAAATTTATTACATATAAGTTATTAATTTACATTTATTTTATACTAATTAACTAACTAGTATTTTTTAGATTTAAAATGAAAATAATATACATTAACACACTATATGCTGTATAGATTTTAATACACGTGCCCCGAAAAAAGGTGCTTAAAAACAAAGCAGAAGGGACATTTTTCCTTATTTAAAAAAGTTAAATAATCAGCAGAAATTTTGATGGTTAAAAAAATAAGTAACAAATTAGATTATGTTCTTGATATATTAAAATCGCGAATAAATACATTATTAAACACTATGAAAAAATATCCAGAAAATCTCGAGTTTGAATTTTTTGATAATTATTATACTACATATACGAGAGAGTATATAAAAGCTTTTTTTAATAATTAGTACTTATTAAACTGACTTTTACAGAATCAATTTAATAATATTATCACCATAGTCATTTCTATTTTTCATACAACTATCCCAAAGTAAAGTCTTTTGAAAAAGGGTGCATTGCATTATATGCACCATTAAAGTAACAGTTTTAAATTGTAGATATAATTCATTCGTATTGGATTAAAAATGTTTAATATCTTTTTCAAGAAAGCCTGACTGCTTTTTCTTAGAGTTCAGAGGTGTCTCTGCTGTACCAAAGGTAGGAACTGCATTTACATTCAACAATCATTTTATAATACATCATATCTAGTAAGCAGAGTTGCTAAGATTTTTCACAAATTCAGATAACAATCCTGTCCTCGCCAATTCTGGAAAAATAAATATAAAATATAACGATAATAAAGTGGTCGCCACGAAACATCCTTGCACAATCCTCAATAAAGGTCCAATTTCCCTTCATGCACATAAAATTATGAATCATGGGTAAGGTTATGCAGCCTTGCAATCCATGAGCTAACAATAATTACAAAATATAGATTTCAGCCAACATTTTTATTTAATCTATCATGCGATACACATTTCAGGGCTGTTTTTTTTGACATAGTAATATAATTGTAGTCAAATGATCATATAACGAAATTTTCTGATTTAAATCATAGTGTTCGTGATTATTATATTTACATGCATGTGGAAAGGCGGGCCGATAACAAGATTAACAGATTTTACTCTTAAGTTCGCAAAAAAATTCACTTTTAATAGTTAAAATGACGAAATTTCGTCTAGCCACCTCTTTATATTTTGCAGTTATTAACTTTACAGATATTCGAAACGTCGCCCCATGGAGGGGCATCTCGTAATTGAGGATGAGAAGCTTCTGGCATGGAAGTTGCTTCTCGCTATTCTTGTGAGTATATAAAAAGGTGAGTATCTGGTTCCCTTCCATCGATAATGGGATGTATTTCCTTAAAAAAGATCTGAAATTCAAACTTTTTGACAACTTCAATATTTTCTCTGTAATTCCTGTACGAGAAAGAACGGCATATTCTACCAAAACAAGGTAATAAAACAGAAATTCTGATATTCTGCGTCCATTTATAAACGGATGTCTACAAAAAAAAACTACTGAAGACCGCATCGAAATGGTTGAATGATACCAACAGCGCTAAACTGTGTCATTGATTTCACTTCAGGAAGCAATCATCAGTTACACTCGGACATCTCAGACACTTGTTGTTTGTTCCTTAACGGGAATCAATTTGAGGTCAAGGAAAACAAAAGCCGGCTCGTTTAATTAAAACTGATCATGAACGAGCTTCTTTCGTCAGAGCAAGGTCGGATGCCTGCCTTGAACTTCACCCGTTAACGACAGATCGAGCAATTAATTTATATTGAATCCCGTCCTGAAAAGTCTCAAGAACAAAATACACGATACCGTCAACAGACACCTAATCAGGTATGCAGCGGCTTTGACCCAAATGTAACAGAAAAAGACTGAAGAACAAAGTGTTTCTCTTTTCGCAATGATAATGCGAGAAGAAAGATAGCATTCTCATGAACAGAATTACAATGAGGAAATATAACCAAGATTATCTTTTTTCAATATTATACTGGAAATGATAAGAAGTTCTGCTTTTAAAGATAAGTTAGAAAAGCACGTTCTAAGTTTGAAAGAGAATAAAAATAATTTAATAGCTCAAGCTAAGATAAAAAATGTTGGTAACAGTCGAAGTGATGGGAAGAGAGAGTGACTTGGATGTAATGATATGAAAATTAGCTTCTTTTCTGTTAAGTTTCATTTTTTGTCCCTTTTAAACGGATTATTGATGGTGTAGCGCAAAAAGGATATCCCATGTCTTATTCTTTCTTTACTTGTAAAATATTGATAAATTCCCCAATATAGTCATTGCTTGTCCAAGGTAAGATAAACGGGAAATATTGGTTTAATTTCACACTTTAATCGACATCAAAAATAAATTTAACCTTGGAATGAAAATGTTACTGCTGCGAACTCGCAAAGAGAAAATAATATATTTGATTCTTAATCTAAAATCAACCCATTTTGAAAATACAAGCTCTTTTTATGAATACATAAATTTTAAAAAAAGTATTTATTATAATATTTTTACAATTTTGACTTTTGAAAGATAAAAAATTATGAGAGATGAAACCTACAAAAATATCCATTATTTACGGGTAGAAATATAGGAATAATGAATATTTGAAATAACTGTGAAGCATTGCGTTTCTTTCAGACATCATTATTTGAAATTGTAGACCACTGAAGTTCGAAAATACATTTTTGGAAAATGTACGTCTGTGACAAAGTCAACTAAAAAACCTTTTTAAATAAAATAATTAAAGTAGATATTGTATACTGTCTATAACCAAATTTTTAAATTTCTAACACATTTAGAAAAAAATATGAAGAGATCCGTCTTTCCGGCACTTCAAATATAAGTTAACACGAAAAACAGGAGAGAGAGATTTTGTGATTACAAGTGCAGTTCTGAGTCAAATTTTTGTTTAATCCATAGAAGAAAATGCGTCTTAAACACAAATTTGATTTTTAGATATTATTAAGAGCATGCTAGCAATTAATCGTCAAAAAACCCACCAAAGATGACGCGACAGATTCTGTAAAAATGCTTAACTCACACCTAAACTTTATCTCATAATAGTTGTACGCCAACGCCATAGAATGAATTCTGTGGGATAACATGTTTATTAGAAAAAGCTTTGGGGGGACAACTCCAACTGGTTTACAGTTTGATATAGATAGTTTTCCAAATAGTTAGATACATCAAATGGCGCTAGTCTTAAACTGGCATACAGCTACAGATAGCTAAGAAGAGAGAGATTCCCTTCTAAATTCCAGGGTCGAAATCGAACTTAGAAAAGAGATGGAAGTTAAAGAGACTTTTCATCCATCCCACTTTCCATCTGCTTAATTTTTTGAATCACTGAACTGGATAATGGGTAAAACTTAACACGGTAAAGAAAAAAATCTTAATCAGCCAATTATCAAAAACAAATAGTTAAAAGAATTCTAATTAAATTCAATTACGTTTTTATAAGAAGCTGAGCCCTGAAGACATAAAACAATTTAACATTTTTCTACCAGTTTACAACAAAGGGTAAGGATTGAATATTTAAAATTAAAAATATATATTTAAAAATACACATGCTAAAGATTTATTTTTTAAAAATTAATGCTGTCACCCGGAATTCAAAATGCCCATGCTTAATCACAACTGAATCACAATATTCTTTAACCTCTTCGTCGTGCGTAACGCGTCCAGCACGTTCAAGTGAAACTTCTGCAAGGCATCCGTTCAAGCATTCTTTCTTCGCTTAATTTTCTGCGCTTCAAGCATTCTTTAATATTTTAAAGCTTGTAAACTTTAAAACACTTTGTTCACTTAATTGAGTTTTTTGTTTTTGTTTGTTCCAATGCGATGGTAAACAGAAGAAAAACAGAAACTTTCGTAGACATGAAAAAACGGTGAAAGGATTAATCAAATTCAAGCACATACAGTTACACATTTGCCATAGGCTTATAATGCTGCAGTATCGTTTCGATTTACTCAAGGCGAGATTTTTTTTTAAAGTACTTCATCAACAACAAAGAAATCAAACTAATTTCTGACTAATTGCATCCACATTAAAGTTCGCTTTTTATACAGAAATTCAGCATTTTAATCAATTTACCGACTATTCCAGCACAAGGTATATAATCTTGGAAGCAATTATTTTGCTCGCTCGCTCGCTATGGCCATAAAAGCTCTTATTTCCCATTCACGTACAACCTTTGCCCACATTAAAGAAGTTTCAAACTTCCACGTTAAGCGACGAGAGCAAAAGTCCATCATTAAGATAATTGATTTTTCAAAATAATGTAGGAAGTACGTAACGCAAGATTTTATTTATTAAAATGAAACGGTTTAAAAAATATGGCATGGTTTAGAACAGGAATTCTCATTTTACGTCGTGATTATATATAAAAAAGTATTTGACAATGCATTTAATGTATATAATATAAAAATAAAATGGGCATTGTTTTAAAAAACGAAGCTAATGACTCAAAATTTCAGAATGTCATTGATTTTAGAGAATATATATATTTTTTTCTTTAGAAAACTAAATTTTTAATAAATGTAATAGAAAGGATGTAAAATTTTCTAAAAAAATATCGATATTATGTAAAATTATTAATTAAATTATCATTAAAATCATCTAGAAGTAATTCAGATCAGCAATATTATATCAATTAATAAAAATCCACAATAGCATACTAAAAAATTTCAGATTACCAGTTAAAATCTCGATTGATGAAGGCCGGAATTTTATTTGATCCTTTTTTTAAAAAATACTGCGTTTCCCGAGCCATTCATTTATCTGGCACGTTGATATTCTGCTCATTTGATAGCGTCAGGGTTCTTAGTTAATTTGTTGTAAATATAACAATAGATGTTTTGAATTTCAGCCCAAAACAATATCAGATTAGCTTGAAGTTAAAAAGTATTTTCTCAATCAGTTAAAAATGTACATAACTACAGAATGCAATATAATGCTGTTTGTTTCGGAATGCTCTAGAACTAATTTTTTAATTATTTATTACTTTTTTGGGGGGCGGAGTTCTGTATTATTGAAAAAAATATAAGAAAACAAACTTTAACGAATATACTATTTACTTTTTGATATCAGTATCATAATAATTCATATAAATATTAGTATAAATATATTATACTAATATTTTCGATTATAAAGACAGTAATTTTTTAAGTCACAATAAATTCATACTTTAAACTACTAACAATAAATCGGCTACTAATATAACAATTATTAATATCCCTGTGAGTGATTTAAAAAAGCACATAGCTTTATTCTATCTCTCAAAATCGCATCCGCAATGGGAAAAAACAAACTTCGTTGTGTTAAACCTCACGTTGAACATTAGCGATGTTTTTTAAATAGAAAAAAAAAAAAATATTTTAATCCGTTTGCGCATAGGTAACATTAGATTCACCCATCACCGTTTACTTTTAGGGAAAGAGTCTCCCATGTGCTCGTAATACAATTCAAACATGTCTGTTTACAATAATCTCAGTGAATGTCCAAATTTAAACACTCAAAGTTCATATCACTTTAACAGCTTCATATTTTCTCTTTTGATAAAACACGACATGTTCATTTTTCGGCTTCAATAGGGGTTTTTTTATCCCCGATTTAAATATTCATCTTCTTTAAAGGATTTCATATTGCTTTTAATAACTGAAATGTTATATTTTCATCGTAAAAAAATTAATAATAATGCAGTTTGGCGCAGCATAGTCAACACCATGGCTCTTGTGCCAATAAAATCGAAACAGTAGAAATGAATTAACAGTAGAATAACAGTAGAAATAAAATATATTCTTTCTTCCATATTCATCATTCACCTAACACTTAATACAAATACATATAGTAAAATACCGTTTATAAGCATCTCATTTAAACATCATTTAATAATAATCCTGATTTATTCGTAACTATTGTAGCGATAAATCACTTTATTTACACAACCCAGAGCTCTGAGTAAATGACGCTTTCAACTTTCCTCGATTCTCAAATTTTCTGCCTTAATAATCATTTGTCCGCCCCTGTTCAGAGAGAAACCTTCCCTAGAGATATCGATAACATGACTCCGAAATTATTCACAGTTAATGAATTAATAGAAGATAAATTATACGAAGCTAATTCAAGATTTAATACAGAAGAATGTAAGGGACTTGTTTCGTTTTATTTTATAAGTATTAACACTTTTTAATTTGTTTTACTTGCCTAAATACAGAAAAGGTTTGAACGAAAATTTAATTCCATACGCAGACTTACATTTAATGTTTACAGGCAATTAGCACAAAGGACAGAGCCGAAAATTTTTTTTAATTAAACGTTTACTTGTATGTATGGAAATTGTATAAAATAAGAAATACATAATTTAGTACTCAAAACAAGCAAAAATAATTATAATCTTTCTCATTTTAATGATAGACATTTAATTTTAAAAATCAATTAGTGTGCTCAATGTCATATAAAGCCGACGTCCTGACTTAGGGTTAGCGTGTCTTCTCTTCCCCCTGATCTGGGCGTGCCAGATTCGAGTCCTGGTTAGGGCATGGTTATTCTTCTCGTGTTCTATCAGTGAGATGTGTGAATGAGACCCTCCTGTAAATAGAGAGTTGTGCAAGCAAATGCGTGTTGTGTATCACCTTTATTTGAGCTAGAAGTCAGACTTCTACCTTCGGGTGTTCAAGAATCTTTACCCTCAGAAGCTACTGCATCTCCTTTCCGTGGTAACACGGATACGACACCATCATCATCAATATTATATAGTAATATAACTAATAGGAAATTGATGACAGCTATAAATAAATTCCCTTTATTCATATTAAATTATTAATAATAAAAAATGTTTATTAAAATTATCATGATAAGTCATTTATACGTTTTCATTTACACGTAAATTCCTTGAAAGAAGTGCGAACGATGCTTTATTGTATCACGTTTAGATATTAAGTAAATATGTATATGCAACATTAATAAAATAATTCACGGTTAAACCTGAAATCTGTGGCCTTTTTTTCAGAAAGAAACTATTAATATTATCATAAAATTTTTATCAACCTCGATATACTCGAAATAATTTTTTTCCACGCTTTTTATATTTTTTTTTTCAATATAAAATGCTTTCCTAAGTAATTTTCCATTTAATAATTACTTTCATAGTTAAAAATGAAAACAAAATGCAAAATAAAAATGGCTTGCTACTAATGAATGGATCTGGCATATAAAATTTAACGAAGGAAAAAATGATTCATAAGAATAAAATGAAATCTCAAAAGGCCCTAAAAAATGGTACTACATACCACATTAACGTTATTTTTTATGATTTTTTGCCGCCAAATTCATAATGCATATTAAATATTAATTTTTTTAAACATGTTTTAGCGATTGAAAGTAAAAATCGAAACTTTTCGAAAACAAACTTTCGAAACTAGAAATTCTGCAATGGCTGAATCGCAAATAGTATTGTAACATATGAGCAAACTTTATAGTCAACAATCAAACTATTTTTAGAGAAAATCAATTATTTATTCATACTGCACACATCACACAACACAAATTTTATTTAAAATCAAAATTATTTTTTTTAATGTTGAATTATTTTCGACGTGTCTATCATTCTCTCATTCGCAGCTATCATTCTTATATCTCTTACATATGCTACAACAGGAAATTGAACTCATTTTTAGACTCTTCTAGACCGACAGAAGTAGCTGGTTCTCACAATAGGATACTATATTTCAACAACATTTTCGTATCTGGAATTAATTTTAAAATAATTCAATAACTTTAAGCAACAGTTGAAAGCTCTAATAGAAATATATATTAGCAAAGGTTTGGTTTAGTTTAGTTTAATAGTTATAGTAAAGTCCCACTTTAAAGCAACACTACGGCTATTTAGGGTTTAACATAATTCTGACCTTGTAAGCTCAAACCCCTCTCTCTAAACTTCCACACTGATAAAAAGACGTTGAGTCTGACGAATTTAAAGTGCGTCAGTACTTATCTGGTCTGGAACATTAAACCCTCCCATTCTAAAGCCTATACAAGGTTACCACGGCCCGCTACTAGCAAAGAAGACAGAGGCAAGAAAAAACAGTCTTAATAGCTATCTTGTAGGAAAAAAGCCCCTATCACCTTCCTTTTTAGGGCTATTTACTCTTAAACTAATGACTAGAACTTGATATTTATTTAAAACATAAAAGATCTTAAAAATAATCTACTTGAATTTTTTTAATGTAAATAGCATTATTGTCTTGCTTAAGAGAGCCATTATATGTAATAAAACATATTTAAATGAGAAAAGATGGTTGTTTTTCTTCTCCGGTTTAAAATTTCCCAATCAGATTAATCGGATTACAAAAACGGATCCATATGCATACCGACCAGCTTACAAGAACCGATGCAACGGACTGATTTAAAATCGATTATTCCTTTTGAAAAAACTGCTTGCAAATTTGAACAGCCATCCTAAACCAATCCTTTCTGTGCAATGAGTTTTCATCATCTTAAGGTATCCCCTCGCAATAAAAATGCGTTTCCCCTTTTCATTCTGAATTTTCCGACTGAATGAACCCGAAGAGGCACAAAACTTTATTGGAAATATATATGGAAACCAATACAGATCTTGGATTTCTATTTCTTTTCCCGGTCTCTTTTGAATCTTAAATGTATATGAAAGAAAAATCCCACTCAGACGTAAAATCGCATTTTCTAAAAACGAAGTCTGGAGAGATTCCGTTTAGTATGAGAAATCGTTTATCCATGCATTAGAGTTATGATGTAGAAAAGATATGAAAAAAAAATGTATATTGTGATTTAATCCTTCTTCCATGGTAAAAAGTAATAGATCATCAATGTAAAAATATATTAAAAATATTAAATATAAAATGAATCTAGAACTCTAAATCACTACAATATTAGTTTTTTTAAGCAAGTGGAATTTCAAAGATCTCGTAAAATTATTACTAAAAAAAAGAAAATAAAAAATTCTTCTAAATAAATCTTGTGAAATAATTTGAATTTAACTTGCTTATTTGTAAGAAAACAATGAAAATTCAGATAGTTCAAGAACCTTCTGGAATTACGTAAGACACTAGAAACTTGTCCCTATCCATGTACATTTCAGAACAATTACTTTATATCGCTCTTTTCAAAAGATTTACAGAATCTCGGAAAGCTCTATTAATTCTGTTCGCCTAGACATTCAGAGAAGTTTATTGGTATGATTGGTTGAGCGGATAGGAACTAACAAGAGAGAAGTAAGTATTAAAGAATGGGTGGAACGATGCTGGATCGATTGATTGTTGGAGTGTCAACTACGATGAAACTGTATCCCGAGTCGATTCTATCTAAATTGAATTTCTGTTCACCTACCTCTTTTATCTGATCGTCGCATCACAACTGCTACTTTCTTTTATACTCTCTCTAAATCCACCTCATGCGGTCGTGTGACCAAATCTTTAGTGTTTAAAATATTTTGCTCAGGACTTTACTCTCTCTAGATTCCACAAAATTCCATGTTGAGTATAAGTGCACACATTCTGGAACTCAAGATGCCATCTAATATCAGTCAGTCTAAGTCGTTTAATACTTGTTGCACATTAAGGATTCATAAATAAAACGCGATAATTGTGAAGGCTCGATTGACTTCCATAATGTGAATAAGGCAAAAGACTTAGTGAACTAATTGTACTTGTAAATAACTTTACTGTTCATTGTTAACTTCCAGGGAAATATTTAATTTGAATTTTATGGAGTTAATCTCACAAATAAATTAAAATACATATACATTTGTCGATTGAAATTGTCAATTTTGTACAATGGCGATTTAATAAGATCATAAATTTTTAACAAAGTTAACACCAATATGTATAGCGAAAATGCCAAAACCCAATTTAAGCAACTAATCAATCAAAATATATCTTTTTCCATTTGGTTAAAACATTTATAAATACTGAAGATAAAACTGATAACAAGAACTACTACAGTTACAACTGTGGACATTTTTATTGTACAAACTATATGCATACATTTTTCTATATAAATTTTTAAAAAATATATAAACTAACTTTTATATGTTTTTTCTAAAGTGGTTACAACTATCTTTACAATATGAAGTATATTTATATTATATCTATAAGAAGAGCACTTTAATACTAATCAAAACTGAGTATGCTAATTTCCTAAACTAAAACACACATTCACCATATCAAGACACTAATTCATTTGAATTTCAATTGTAAAACACGCACACGCATATTATATTATATATATATATATATATATATATATATATATATATATATATATATATATATACACAATTCTTACAATACATTTGCTTTTATCATAAAAATAAAATAACCATAATCAGATCATCAAATAATTATTTCTCGAAAATATATTTGCTCTGAAGGCAATTAAAAAAACATCACTTATTTCATATTTATAAACAAAAGTTATGTGAAGTTAATAAATCACCTATCTTCGAAACAAGTAAGCGCAATATTACCAAAAGAACAGGAGGGGAAAAACCTATATCAATGATGAAACAATATCCGTTCATAAAATCTTAGGATATCACATGACCTTCTTCTCTCTTAATTGACAACTGATAAGTGTCATAACACACCTGACTAATAAACATATATATATATAATTGGAGTTATCGCAATAAAAAACATTTGCGACACAAACAACCTTTAAGAAAACAATGCCACTAATTAACGATAGAAATGATGAAAAGACACAAAATGTACTATGTTTACATATCTCTAAGATACAATGTCACTTACTTAAAAAGCATCAGCATCTTATATTCAGATTCGATATTCCTTCCAATCAAAGGAGAATTTTTCTCAAGGTTACTAGGACACGCGCCAACGATCAACAATGCACCTCTAATTAAAAGGTGCTTCTGTCAAAAAGTGCTCACTGTTCGAGGCCACTCGTTTGATGACAAAACGGGTTGTTGGTCTTTCTGGTAGAGATTAGATAAACCTTCTCCCTATCGAGAAAACTAACCAAAGAAAACAAGATAAAAACGCACTCCCAATTTAGTAGCTATTGTGAATGCTTCTGACGGGGAGCTGCCTTAAGCGCAGATAAATTTCATGTATATAATCAGCTGTTTAACCTCTAGCACAGCATCACGACAGGCGCACGTTTGTGGTGGAATAAAAACTACTCCAATAAAATACAATAACAAAGGAGGAAAAAATAGGATTCCGTCAAAGTCGACAAGCCGCAGAAGTGTAAAGCGTGCAGAGGGTAAACAATGACGAAGCCAGTCATACATGACAGTGCAGAGGTGACTGATGTACAGTGAAATTTCATCAAAAAATACCGTCATTAACCATAAAAGGGAAATAATCGATCATAATCAGATAAAATGAAGAGGAAAGAAAATCTGCGAAAAAAAAAATATACCTAACGTTATCTTTAAAGGTAAAAATACTCAATTCTGACTAATAACAATATACTCAAACACGCATCTACTATGCTTATTATGTAGTAAAGATAACCAAATCTGGAGTTCCTAAAATGAATTTTCCTGGAAGGTAAGAGTTTGAAGTTCGATCATAACATATAACAACAATTATTTTTCTACTCGAATTCTAATACTATTAATTTGATTACGGCGGTCTGGAAATAATCATCACTTAGGAAAAAACTTTCGAAGATTGCCGTAATTGTAGGAAAAGTGCATATAAAAATGCTAATCTAGCAGATTTCATGAAAATACAAGAAGAAATGAAAATGAATTTATGAGTTTAGTGCGAAAATTGTTCTAAATTTTGATTAAACGAACCGAAAAATCCAAGACTATTCTTATAGATTAAAATAATCAAGTATAATATCATTCAAATACAAATATTTCACCTTCTTTTCCTCCCCAATTCAAGATTTCAAGATTCAACTTTTTTGCTAGACTAGTAAGAATTCATAGCAAGGCTTTAGGCGATTCTACTATGTAGGACGCTTATATACGAAAATAAAGAAAAAAAAATGAGAAGTTTAGTTACTTATATCAAAGTCCCATTTTAAAGCAACTATATGTCGATTTTGGATTGGACCTCGTAATTTTGAACCGCGGTCAGGTAACAAGGATGGCATCGGTGCTAGCACTCCCTTTCCAAACTTTCCCACCACAATAATAGGAAGACATTTGGCCCCATCAGGTTTAACATGCAACAGACCCGCTATACGAGGATTCTTTGGTGGAATCGAGTCTCGAAACTGAAACTTCCCAGGACCTTACACTAAGCCATCGTGGCCTTCGTCCTAACTTTTGAATCAGAAATTAAAGCGAACAGAAAATATCAAAAATTCTTCTCATAAACTAAAATAATAAAGAGGATATCATTTAAATACAAATATTTCATTTCTTTCTCTTTTTTTTTGTCAGTCCAATTCAAAGATTAAAACTTTTTGCTACCCTAGTCAGAATACATAGTAAGGTTTTAGGCCATTATATGCAAATCTTTCATACACAAAAATAAGAAAAACAATGAGGTGATTATTAATAGTACAACAGAAATTAATTAAACTCATTCATGCTTTGACGAAAGTGCTTTAAAAATAAATAATATTAAAAAATATTAAAAAATAAAGTTATCTCATTTAATTTATTGATTATATAAATGAAACCAAAGGCACTGGTATTAAATTCATAATCAAAATACAGACAAAGGTGCAATTTTAAAAAAATTAACATTCTCTAGTAATGCCAATATATATAACCAAACACCAGCCCCCAGGAGCTGTAACATTCTCTAATCATGCCAGGGTTCCAACTTCCTCACTTATCTAAATATGGTAGTACTGCAGGACTGTGAACCTGTAAAACTATCGAATTTGAGAATTAATTATATTAAGCAGAAAATTTAGGTATATGCTGAATGTAGATTTGTTGTAGTGTTATTGTAAATGAAATATATTGTATAATTGGCTGTCTATTAAATTCTTTTGAGTTGTTAGGGCCTGTTATACATAAAAAATCGAAATGTAAATGGAACAATCGTAATTTTAGATGAATAGATGAATGTAAAATAAAATTTTAGACTAATGATTAATAAAACTAAATCACTGTAATCTAAATGCCCAATCAAATAACTTAGTTGAGTTATCCAATCATCCATTGGTAATTGTCCATTTTAGTCAAAACAAATAAATAAAAGCAGCAACATTTAAATATAAAATGAAAATTCAATAACTTTCTATTTTCTCCTATTCTCGATTGAATTTGAAAATATGTCGCAAGTATCTTTCCTTTTATAATGTTATAAATTTCCAAAAATAAAATCTCAATTTATTATTCCAAACTTATAAACAAAGTGAAATACCGTATTTTTCGCCGTATAAGACGCACCGGCATATAAGACGCATCCAATTGTAAAGGAGGCAAATCTAGAAAAAAAAGATTATGAACCAAATTCTGTAGTAAAATATTTTATATCAACTGTATAAAGTTAACAGCAGTTTAAGAAAAATTTTATGTCAACCATGTAACATACTAAGAGCTATCTTTACTCTCATAAACAGTCAGCAAACAGTGAAAGTAACAAAAATAAGGCTGTCATGTTTTTATTCTAACCCCAAAAATTCCTCTTCTTTGCTGCTACCAGAAATGAGGAAGGACAGATCCACGCAATCATTGTCATCACTTTCTTCCTCACTGGTGTCAAATAAGACGTCGTCTTCTGTTCCCTCCAAGGCATTACTAATGCCACACTTCTTGAATGATTTTACAACAATGTCTTTTTTTACGGAGTCCCATGACCTTTTAACCCATTCACACACTTGTGTGATAGTGGGCCTCTTCATCCCTCCAGTAGGAGTTAGATCATGGTTCCTAGCTGCCATCCAGGTGTTCCACTCCTCTCGCATCAGAACTTTGAACGGTTTGTTAATAGAAACGTCCAGAGGTTGCAGTTGGCTGGTAAGACCACCATGTATCACAGCTATTTGGGTCTTAACTTCCTTAGTTCTTTTTAGTAGTTTCTGTAATGTGCGCTCTGAACTGGTCAAGCACCAACAAGGAAGATTTCTTCAAAAGCCCGCCAGGACGTTTGGACCACACTTTGTCAATCCACAGCCTCATGCCATTTTCGTCCATCCACCCTTTATCATGAACGTGCACGATGACTCCCCGTGGAATTGTTTCTTTTGGGAATGTTTTCCTTTTAAAGATCAACATTGGCGGCAGTTTGGTACCATCTGCACAGCAGGACAGCACAATCGAGTTGTGGATTTTCTCATGCCCTGAGGTTTTTACGGTTATGCTTTTGGCTTCTTTGTTATCTACGGTTCTGTTAGATGACACATCAAACGTTAGTGGGACTTCATCCATGTTTCCAATCTGGCTCATTTCAAAGTTGTTCTTCCTCGCATCAATAACAAACTTATGAAAAGGCAGAATCTTTGATTCGTATTCCTTTGGCATTTTTGGTGCAATTCTGGTTTTGGTGCGCATAGAAAGGCCAGATCTCTTCATAAATCTATAGCACCACGATGGTGATCCGGTGAAATCCTGAATGCCTTTCTCCACAGCAATGCGTTTGGCCTCATAGATTATCATTTTTGTTGAGACAGAAAGTCCATTTTGCCGATGACGTGTGATCCACTCCTTTACTTTTACCTCTAACTCTGGCCACTTTGCAGTTGGTCCACGCAAGGCGTGCTTGCTTTTATCCAACTATTGGAGTTGATCCTCCTATTTCCTCCACTCTCTTATCATTTTCTCAGTTGGAGGTGGCCCAAAGTGTCTCTCCGCTGCTCTGTTTCCATGCTCCTTAGCAAATTTTATTACTTCCAGCTTGAAAGCAATTTTATATGCCAGTCTCTTCTGCTTCGACATCTTGATGGGGTGGTATGAAATATGATATATTTCATTCAGATATACCATACTACATATATCACAACTATCCGCGCCTCCGCTTGCTCCCGCACTGCGATTGGCTGAGCGAGGCAGAGACCGTCCAAATACAGTGCGAGGCAGAGCGGGGCTTCCTGGTCTCAGACGGCGCCAAGAGGTGGAAGGGAACGGAGTGGCCGAGTATTCCTGCGGTAAGGTATGTATGCAGAGGTGGAGGGGCAGCGGAGGGCCATGGCGGCCTTTTGTATTTGCCGTATAAGACGCAGGCACTTTTTTCCACCCGATTTTGGGGAGAAAAAGTGCGTCTTATACGGCGAAAAATACGGTAAGTCTTTGATAAAAACTTGCACCAGACATGAATTTCAAACGATTTTCTTTCCGTAAAAAGATTTTATTCCAAATTTGATGCTTCCTTTTATATAAGACTGCAATAAAAAGGCAGCTGCTTACTCACAAATTTTGTAGCAGTGATAAAATTTAGGAGACTTGGTAAAAGAAAACATATATCAAATATTTTTCCTCCGAAATATCCCGATACAGCTTTGAAAGAACATTGGATTCCAATGAATCATCGGATGAATTCTTCGTACGTCAAACTCCACAGAAAACCTCAAAGTCATTTGACGGACGTAAAACAGCGGAAACCCGATTCAGGAGAAAATGATACAGATAAAATTGTATTTCAAAAATACTTCTTTCTCAAGTGACATTTGATTTCCCAATAAGAAAAACATCGATTTGGCAATGAAATTTTGTTACAAAAGTGGTATTTGATACTAACCAGTAGTTTAAAGAAAAACCTAGCATTATAATCAGGACCATTATTTTTCCATAGAAACCATATTCAGAACCATTATGTATTCCATAGAAAACGAAAAAAAATGTTTAAGGTTAATGATATGTAAACGTTTTCAGACGCTAAATCTTTTTTTTTTCCCCGTATACGTAGTATAGGAAAAGTAGAGTAATCGTCAAAAACTCGGAACTCGAGATTTCGCCGAATCTCTACGCTTTAAAGTTCCCTGAGTTCGAAACACATATTTTTGGAAAATGTCCACTTATCTGTGACAAAGATAATTCAGAAAAACTTTGAGTTGGATTCTATATACGGTTTTTATACCGAATTTGTTAACATCTGTTCAAGTTTTGGTTAAAATCTGTTAAGAAGTCTCTCTGTTCAAATATAAATTAACATGTTAATTGTAAAACGAAGAGGGCTAAACAGAAAAAATGCCGCATTCAGATTTAACATCTATATAGTAGACATCTGCCAAATTTTGAGCCAAATTACAGATTAAATTTCTGTCAGTCTGTACTTTCAGAAACATGTCATAATTTAACAATTTAATGATTTAAGTATATCAAATTTGATATGAGATTTTCTGGCTACAAATGCAACTAAGTGTAACATTTTTGTTTACATTGGTTAAGAAAAAGTGTCTGAAACAAAAATGATTTTCGGATACATGCCATTGATTGATCGCCACATAAATCACAAAGCATAGATAGTAAGTAGATAGATTCAGTAAAAATGATACATTAATGCCAAAAGTTAATGTTTCACAACTATTGCATGCCAACGCAATGCAAGACGTTCTTTAGCATGACAAATTTATTTAAGAGTATACTAGAAAGTTTTGAGGTGATCACTGACGCTGGTATTTGCAAATAGTTATCACTGATTATGTTTCATTCAATAATAAACGAAGAAATTCGTCAAAAACTAGTAAAATTTTGAATTGTTAGCAACCAAAGCAAAATAAGGATTCATGAAATTATAATACTTTTAATAATAGTAATTATAGTAATGTTAATATAGGTTTTTTGTTTATAGGTATAGACATTTTAAAGGGTGATAATTTCGGGAAAATCTGGAATGGAAAACATTAAAGCCATTTTGTGAAATGTTCTATAAAATTTAATAATAGAATTTGCAAATAAATTTTTTTTAAATAATTCACAAGTAATTGCCATTAATAAGATCCACAATTTATTAGATATAACGGTAATTATTTGTGAATCATATAATTACTATATAACAGTCATACTCTAAATTATTCAATGTACTGATCACTTTTATAACAGAAAAAAAACGATAACCATAAATACAACACACTTTAAAGAAAACGAAGTTTCAAAATAAAGATACAGAAACTGCGAATCGCATCTCATTCTTTCTTGAAATTATTTATAAAATTCTAAATTATAATATTGCAATATTGTTACCATAGTGTTTTAGAAAACTAGAATAAAAATATTTCGCCAACTGGTTTGATAGTTCGCATTGAATATCGCAACTTCCAATGTTTTTTGCAGACAACACCTCCATTATCTTTAAGACACACCAATGTGAATGGCTTGGATGATGATCAAGTTTATTCATATGCATTCATACTGCAATCCATTCATATTCTATGAGATTATCATTAAATTCATTGACAAACTGGCACTGATTGCACAGCTTTCATAAACGCGTCACTTCCGGAATCGTAATCGCAAGAATTCGATCTATCCAAAATTGATCAATAGTAGCTTCGTTCTGCCATGGGTCTTCCATTTGATTCCTTATGATTAAGGAATGTTGTCTTTGCCTCACTTCATGAACAAGTCAGTTATTGCAATCGATTTAATAACGTAACAGATATGATGAATACTTCGTTCTTGCATTAAAAAAAAAATTCCCATATGGGAATATAATAATTTCTGTATGGGAAAACTCCCCAACTGCAAACATTTCTAAAAATTATGACAGTCATCATACAAGTAGCATCTACATGTCGTAATATACAAATATTTGAGCTAATAATTCAAACACGACTAAACAGATCTTATGGATGATAATCAAAAAGATAGAAAATGATAGTCAACCAATGGAGTGTACATATATTAAATGATTCGGAACTATCGCAAAAAACACTACTTTAAAAATTAGTCACATTAGTTCCTCAATAATTATATCTATTCTACCGTTTATCTACTAGAACGTTTTATTTTTACACGAATTCATGACCATGAAACCGATTTCGATCATCAACAAAATAAATTTTTAGATATTCTTTTGCTACGGACGAGATATTTCATCCGGTAATAGTGTAACTAAAGAACAGCACACGATAACCAATAAGCAAGATACAGACAACAGTGAAATAGATAACGGAAGATATAAAAAAAAACATCTACAGAAGAAAGGCAATAAATAAATCTTCGGTCTATCAGTGTCATATAATTTTACATAGCAAATCTATCTCAATAAGATTTTCTTAATCCCAGAATCGGGTATAACTATCTTGCAGTTCCAGGTAATGCACATAAGATATCTCTTTTAATTACTGGTCCATTTAATTTTCCAGTTCAATAAATTTTTGACACATAAATGAGTTTTTTTTAGCTCAATAATTTTGTGGGAATATAAATGTTCATATTTTCTATTATTATTATTATCATGTATATAATTAATAGATTAACCCTTTCAGGGGCACTATGCCAAAAATGATTTTTTTTTTCTAAACAATTATTTAAATCTGATTATATCCTATTACTGACATGTAATTTACAGTTAAAAAAAATTAAGGTCCTTAGGGGGCTGGGGGGTAGGTGACATACTGGGTATGTCACCGCGCATCTAGAACATGTTTTGGAGCGAATTCACAAATATGCAACTCGTAATTAGAAGGTATTTTTATTAAATGAAAGCAGTTTTAGGGATTCATGACGCTTTTTAACATGAATGACGCAAAAAAATGAGCTTTTTGAATTCGAAAATAAAGTTTATCGGAATAAAATGAAGACAAATTACATCATATGAAAACATGCTTCCATCTTGAATTTTTTGTGTGGAAACAGAATACTTTCTAAGACTCGTGCTGCCGTCTATTGGCAAGATAAAGACTTAAAAAACGTTAGGAAATTTTATGTAGTTATTTCAACGCGATTTTCTAGTTTTAAAAAAATTGTAAAAAGGTGACATATGGAGTATGTCACCGCCCCTGAAAGGGTTAAAAAATAACTAAAGTGATAAAATTCTAATCATCAATTCAATTGCATCTTCAAAAACTAATGATCATGCAATTAAAAGTTTCCTAATTACGACAGAATATAGAAAAATAAGAGATTTCACACTGATGTAACATTAAAAAATCTGATCCATTGTAGGATAATCCCCCCCCCTCTGTAAATGTAGATTAGGAGCAGATCCCAAGGTAAGCGTTGTATTTTTTGGAGTTGGGTAGTATGACAAAATCGAGCAAATTTCCATTAAAAATCGAAATAGCCGAATGCAAGAAGTTTGAGTAAATGAAAACATTAAAGAATCATTCATAAGAATATCCAGTTGAAGGGAGCAAAATTAATATGCAAAGCGTTTTTGTGCACGCAGTGAAGCTTCTTAACTACATGAGCCTCATCAGTTAATTTTAGCACGTTTATCATTTGGAATACTCTATCAATATCGCTCTGATATAAATTAAAATAACATAATAAAAATATATTTTTTTGAAATAAGGTATTATTAATCAAAGTTGATTGATATAATATAAATTCATATTATCAATAATCGCCTACACCAGCAATCATTTTTATGTTATTTATAATATGCTGACCAATTTTGATGAAATATATCTTGTCAAAACAAGGAAAATGAAGTAAATTCAATTTTGATTTTTAAATCTCTTAAAATTATGTGTTGTTAATTCTCAACCTTTACACATCTCACTCTACTACAAGAAAATTTTAATTTTAAAGATTGCTTGATAAATTATTATTACCAGTGATTGTAATTTGAAACAATTTAAATTTACTTTTAGAAATAGATGCATTTATGATTTCTTATTATTAGCAGAAGCACATCTATATGGAGGGGAAGCGAAGCGAACTGGCATCACGTAGTGGTTCTAGATAGACAGAAGTAGGGAATATAACATACGCAAATAAATAACTTATTAATTATATTTTAATCCATTCAATAATTTAAAATAAACGTTGTAGTCCTAATATTTTATAATGCATACACATCTATACTTCTTTACTAATGAATTTATTGGACATTAGGGATAATAACATTGTTTAATCGACCAGCAGTACCTTCTTATTCAATCCAGCGACACGAGTTATTTAATGGAAAATTTGCAATTGGTCCTAAAGATATCTAAATGTGATTTTTTTCCTTCAACTCATCAAATTCAAAAACGAGCAGAAGTAGTCTCTCAAAAGCTTTCTCACATACTTTTTAGTTAACTTGTCAAACCAGGAGAACCCCTTGCATGGCACTGGCGTACAATACTTACGAAATATTAACTGTTGGCATGAATTTGGTTTTTTTTTAAATATATCATATCATTCTAGGAGATTTATTTCGTGATTATTCCCTAGAATGCGTTAATAGTATAGGAAAATCGAATTTGCGGTTTAGATGCATTTTTTTCAACCGATTCAAACAAACATTTGGAACAAAACTAGACTTATAGTCACAGAATCACATACCAAATTTAATACACTTAAAAGTCATTACGATTCTGAATATGGCCTTTACAAGTTTCTGAAAGTACAAATCGTTATATAATTAACCCGTAGTTGGATTTGGCACAAAATTTTACAGTTGTCTACATAATAGATATTAAACCTGAGTACCGAATATTATCAATCTACCTCTAATTGTTTTGAAATCATCATGTTAGTTTATATTCGAAGAATCGGACAAACGGAATTTCTCTGAACAGATTTTACAAGAAATTTGATAAAAATCTGAAAAATTCAGTGTAAAGACCGTACACCATCTAACTCAAAGCGTTTTTGAGTTCTCTTCATCACAGATAGAGAGAGACGGATAGCTATTTCCAAAAATGTGTCTTTCAAACTCATGGAGGTCTAAAACTTTAAAATTCGTCAAAATCTCGAAACCGATTTTTTTTAATGGTTTGAATACTATACGTTCTCTATACTACGCATACGAGAAAGTAAAAACACACTATATGTCTTCTATTTGTTTCAAACTATCTGATACTGAATTGCACTTATAATTTTAAAACAAAAAAAAAGGAGATTTTAATATTTAATTTCATAGAGAGCTGCAAGAAAGAAAAAAAAAGGGAAGAAAAAAAGCGTAACTTTATTCACTTCACTCTTCATCAGGATCCACCTCGATCCCTTGAAACTCGAAAAGAATCCACACTTAAACATGACCAAAATGTTCAAGAATTTCAATTAAAACATTTCACTTAGTTCCAAATTTTACGAAACGTCTTTCCAAGAGATGTCTCAGCACTCGAAAGGCACTCGAGAAGAACCAGATTTCTTCATCACTTTATAACAATGTGATAGAGCACGGCGGGAACTTCACTAAGTTGATGCCAGGAATAGAGATGAAATAAGTGCCGATGCAGTCGATGCAGAAGAATTTTATCTAATGAAAAAGTCGTTAAGAGAGTGAGGTGATTCCCGTAATGGAACTGTCCGAAAGAAGTTTCGACATAATTGCTATCTACACCGAAGTCCCCCAAGAAGTTTTATTTAATATATTCTGGTAACTTGAACGATTTTGTTTTCTGATCAGATCCAAGAGATGTCAGTTCTCTTTCATTAATTTGATTTGGTCGAGTTATTGTCAAAACAAAACGGGAAAAAAAATTACGAATCAAAACATTTAAAGGTTGATAGATTGAAATGGCGAGCGGGAAAGTATACTTAATAATTGAAATTATCGAAATATTGTTTTATCATCAATAAAGCACACACAAAATAAAAATAACGCAAATATCAATTTCAAAAACTTTCAAATCAGAAACTTTTTTTTAAATCAATAATTGAGTTCAATGAAATAATAAAAACAACGATAGTTAATAGAAAAATTTAAAGATAGAATAATTTTTTTTAAAAAAAGGATCGTTTATTTACAGAAGCTTACAAAAAAGATAGAAAGTATAAACAATATAAGGATTGAATTACATTTGCACTAGCTGAATACATTATTTTCATTACCAAAGATAGTGTCATCAAAAAATGTACCAATATGAAAAAAATAAAAAGTTCGAATATTGCCTTTTTCAAAAACAAAACCTAAATTAATTACGCAAAATTGCCTTAAACCATAAGTAGAAGCAATTAAAACCAGCACTGCGTTATATGACGTACTTAGTATAGATATATCCTCTATACTACACACGTTGCATAAATAGTATATTCTCTATATTGCACACGTAGTATAGAAAAAGTGTAGTAATCGAGAAGAAAAACTCGCGAGTTTCACGAAACTCCACGTTTTAGACTTCTCTGGGTTCGAAAAACACATAGAAAAATGTCAGTTGGTTGGTCAGTCTCTCTATTTGTGACAAGGGTTATTCAAAAATGTTTTGAGCTGTAAGGACAAAATTTGGTATAGGTCTTAACTCCAATTATCGTGTTAACTTATATTCTACCAGACGGACTACTGTCTAATTCAAAGCATTTTTGTATAATCTTTGCTACAGATAGACAGACGGACATTTTCCAAAACTGTGTCTTTCTGACTCATGGATGTCTGAAGTGTGGCGATTCGGAAAAATCTCAAGTTCGAATTTTTTGACGATTACTGTATTTTCTCTACACTACGTATACGAGAAAGTAATTACATGAAAATCAACATTTAGCAAGAATAACAAAAACTAACAAACGCAACTAACAAAGAATTCCAAAAATACGTCTCACTCCTCTGAGAATTAAATCGCTCATAATTGATATGTATGTGATTACGATTCCATTAATATGGTTCGTTTTTTAAATTGAAAAACAGTATAGTTCCTGAAAGCAAATAAATGGGACAAGGGGAGAACTATAAGTGAGTAATACTTCCACAGAATCATTCATATTTTGTTAGAATAACATCCTCGATACATGAGCGGAAGGTGCGGATATCCGAACAACAGGAAACTGATGCATTAGCTACACAGCTTTTCTAGTGCATATGTTTTTGAGGAAAAACTATGAAACATAAGCTTTCTCCTATTCCCGAACAATGTCATCTAGGTTGCAGAACTCCCACTCGATTACGTCAGTCACTTCACAATAAATTATTTTTACTGCCATTACCGTTCTGTAGAAAATGAGAGAAAGGAGACAAATCATCCAGTGACATTACGTAAGAGAGTTGCAGGAAATGTAATAATCGTCCTAAGACAAAGGTCGTCAAGTAAATATATGGGTGACTTTTATCACTATTTTAGGTCAAAAAGGAATTTCGTATTACTATAAGACAATAATGAAATTTCCCATTCATATTTCGTTCCAAGTTATAAAAATGGTTAAGAAAATACGTTAATGAATAAACAATACAAGAATACATAATATGCAACATTTATGTGGTATGCAGAAAATTTCAAAACAACAAACATCATCGTTTTTTTATTAGCTTGTTAAGTAACATGTTCTTCAAGGGTAAATACATAATAAAAATTGCGACCGATTTTTAAAAGCAACGCAAATAAATATCAGCAATTTTTCTGAAAAATGTATATTAAGATCCCGTTTCAGCTATAACAGCAGTTTATTAAAATATCGATTACATCATTAAATGACAATAATAATTATAAACCATGGGGAATGGCTTCCCTAAAATTCTCGAATAAAAGTGTTATCCAAGAGAACGTCTAGAATAAAATGAGCATACAATAGTTACGAAATATTACCCTTTGACACGACTTTAACATATCGTGCCTTCTTGACGAGTTTTGAAGTAATTATCCCCTAGTATGTGTATTCGAAAATCGAATTTAGGTTTTAAATTCGTTTTCCGCAACAGATTACAACAAAAATTTGACAGAAAACTACTTTGGTCTACCGAAATTCCTCACCACATTTCATATCTTTAAATCATTGCGTTTTTAAGCTATCGTGTTTACATATTTTTAAATGTACAGATCGACGAAAATGTACTGTCACCTACCAGTAGGAATTCGATCAAAATCTGGTGGAATAACTCAATAAACCGAATTTTATCCAAACAGTTCTTATTAGTTTATAGTAATTGTGATAACTTATATTCAAACAGCAGGACAGGTAAACTTCCGCTAAAAATTGGATTTTGCTTATTCAATTTTTGATTATTTTGCTTATTTAAGCTTTGCTTTAAAATTTTAACAGATATCCACAAAATTGGTATAAAGACCGCATAAAACAGGTTCAAAGAATTTCTGAGCTATCTTTGAGATAGACGGACATTTTCTATAAATGTGTTTTTCAAAAGAATAATCTTAAAAAGAGAAATTTCTATGTGCTGCGTCTTCGAGAAGGTAATAAGATATTTAAAACTATTTTCATAAGCAAAAAATCTTTTAGTTTGGCATATAATAATGAAAGTTAACTCTTAATTTCTAAAAAAAATAACAAGAATATTTTTTAATCTATTGATTTTAATTTCAGAAATAGAAAAGTATATAAATGTTTCTAATAAATATAAAAATGTACTAAATAGAAATGCTCTATAACCTATAATTAAATGTTCTATTATTACCATTACCAAAAAAAGTTTGGTTATTCAAAAAAGTTGGTTATTTGAAAATGAAATAAAAAACATACATTACCAACAATTCAAACATTTTTCCTATTAATAAAATGAATTCAAAATAAGAGCAGCTTTACAAGGATTCAATTTCCCTCTCCCCATCTCCACAAAAGGATTTTACGATGCGAATTTGCTGCTGACACAATTTTATAAACCAACTTATCAGGAACTTCAGTCAAATATGTTAAATATCAGTACGGCAATCGTTTTTCTACCATTCGCAAACACACTGAAAGCAATGTACACTATTTTGTAATAGCATGAGTAATAGTTAATTATATAAAACTCAATCACATTAGAGAATAGCGACAATTTCAACTAGTTTAGATAAATGAAACTGGAGGATTTTTCCTTTCAAAGAAAGAGTAAAAAGAAAAAAGAGGGGAAGGGACAAATGATGGCAGAAAAAAAAACACTATTTTACTTCAAAATGAGCATAAGAAATAGCAAAATTATCCATTTAACAAACTTAAATCAACGAGTAGAAATTTTTAACGATATTTTATTAAATTTTTTTCCGATATTGTATAAAGTTTTGTAGTTGTATTTGATAGCATTTGTCAGAGACAAGCCAGCTGAAGAAATCAGCGATTTTAAGTCGAGAGAGCGTCTCTTGTTTTAGCAGCGCCATCTAAGGCCACGTCTTAACTATTCATGCGTCACATTCACTTATACAACCCCTTTTTATAAAGGGGTACATTCACAAATCTCACAGATATAACACAGGTGATTGAAAACCATGCTTGAACCGAGACTCGAACCCGGGACGATATGACCACGGGGAAGACGCGCTATCACGACATCAGAACGTCAGCATAAAAAGTTTTAAATTGTATAATTTTTCTTCTTGTTAGTATTTACTTTTATAAAAGGATAAAATATATTTTTCTTTTATTTTTAATAATAGGGAAGTCTATTGGATAAACTCATGATTATTCAAGCATATAATTTTTATATAATCATCCTACACCATTGGAAACGTCACCGTAGTTAAAAATATTCACGTACCTTTTTACCTGAGAGTGCGAATGTGAACATTATCGAATGTATGAATGACAACGTCTAGTGAATCAAACTAAGACTGACAGATCTGACAAATTGCGAACATGATAACACCTACATGATAACAATCATCTTCTAATCACCAATAGAATATAGAACACAGTTGCTATTGACACTGGTATTCTATAACATGCATAGGCATTTTCAGACAAAGCGTAGAATTTAAGTATTTGAATATATTAAATACTTTCCAAAGGCATTGAGTGTAATATCTAATATTCTGTAGAGTGATAAATGATTTTTTAATAAAACATGGAAAGAAAGTCATGATAAGGCTCTTATTTAAAAGACAGATACAGAAAAGAAAATTTGTTTAAAAAAAAAAAGAATGCTTTTATAAATCTATCATTCAAATACATAAAGAAAATTGCAAGCTACAGAAAATGCGATGTAATTCACACTTTATCAGTTTGTTATTTAACAATGGATAAAATGCCAAGGAAATGTCTCACAAAATTACTCATTTCACATTTTGTTCAAAAATTGGCTATGCAATCTGCGAATGCCAGATTTTAAATTTTGTCAGCTGTAGTATCATAAAAAATTTTAATTAAATAACAAAACACGACATATACAAAAAAAAAGAATTTTAATCAATTACAAGATTTCTTTAATACATCAAAATTTCAATAAAATTCTTTAGAAATATCGGCAAAAGATGCACTGTATAATCAGATCCAATTAAATAGATAATATTTTAAAATTCTTCATTAATGTACCATTCCATTTTCGTACAACTAATAAACGATAATCAAAACTGTAATAATATAAATAAGAAAATTACATTTCAATGAATGGTATAAAGAATCAAAATAATAAAAAAATTGACAAAATAATAACAATAACTGGCGATCCTAAATTAATAAACAATGATAAATTTCCATAAAAAGAAATTCAATCCACTCTTCTTGCAATCTGTGATTAAAAATAATACTAAAGAAAAGCAGTGAAAACAAATGAAATTATATTAGTTTTTAAAAATAATTGTTCTGACTACCATAAAATATACCATAAGTGACACAACTAATAACATCAGCTTCAAATTAAATTGAAAATTCTAGAAAAAATAAAATTTTCCTTATTGATGAAAACTACGAGCAAATCAACACCCCTACATTTTGAAAACACGACTCTCATTTTTAGGAGAAAAAATACACACTTTCGTGAAGTAAATATATTTTTTACATGCTATTTTCATTTTAATCGTCACTGAATAATGGTTAAATTGTTTTTCCATATTTTTGGTGAGATTTAAAAGGTCATTCAAGTAAAATGACGGAAGAAATTTTTATGAAACACGAAAAATGGATGTTTACAGGTCAGATGAAAGCGATGGATTTCTATTACTTCGCTTCATATTTCGACTCTGAAAGTTTTAAATTATATGAATTGCATATCAACTCAAGAAAAAAGCAATTTAATCTTTCTCTGTATGCTGCATCAAATCTGATATATAAAAGAGTTAATATGATATGTATTTATACAATCTATTTCAAGTTAAAAATAAATAGAAATTTATTTCAGATTAGAAGTTTTTGCATATATTTAGAAAATAAAGATTTTTTTTTCTTTTTTAAAATTCTATTGTGTGTGTGTGTGTGTGTGTGTGTGTGTGTGTGTGTGTGTGTGTGTGTGTGTGTGTG
>JAPMOQ010007295.1:446636-458928 GCA_026543055.1 Argiope trifasciata | reverse complement strand
GTGCCCAAACTCCTGCACCATCCACACTTTCACAATTATGGACGTCTATACAGACAGCATGGCTCAATATTCCTGCAGAGGACTTCCAACGACTTGTGGACTCCATGACACGTCGAGTTGTTGCACTTCGCCGGGCAAAAGGAGGACCGACACGATATTAACAGTCATCCCCTGACTTTTGTCACTTCAGTGTAATATATGGCAAGAATGCACAGATGCAGAGGTAGTGGATTTAATGAATAATCATTATTTAAATCAGAAAACCTATACAGATACTTTATATTGATAGAAAGAAGGATACATCATATACAAAGAGAATCGTACTCATTACTATTACTATAGCTAGATATATATAAGAATAGGAATAACCCACCGAAGATGGGTGGATATTGGCAGAGTTAAATGCGAAGTCATGACCAAATAGTGAAAATTAAGCGGGAATAAATCTCACCATTAAGAATAATTGTTCATCCATCTCTTGTTCAATCTAATCAATTTCAATATCAATTCAATCATTTGGCATGTTATAGAGGAATATTTGTATTGTCTCTTTTTTACAGCAGCATTAAATAGGCTAAATGCAAAACTGCTCTGGCAAACACTCCAAATCTTAGTTGATAATATAAAAATTTCAGAATGCGAATGTCGAATACGAATTTCGGATAAGATTTTTCTTTGTACACTGAGGTTATTACCGACACTAAAATTTTTGGCATGTCTTCATCTACCATTATTCTTGTTAGTCTAATTGTAGGCAAGTCTATTAGTCTTATTAATTACTAGCCGCTTTTGGCGACCAGCTGGTTCGCCATGAGTAATGCGTTCTAAAATTTTCAATTAAATCACATATTCATTAGCCTTGAAATAATTTCTGGCATTAATTGGCCTAAAATTAATATTTTCTTTAAGATGATGGACGGAGAGTTCTAAAAGAACGCGTTTTCCTAATAATATTCTTTCATTTTATAAATCAGTCAGTTTTAATTATTGATTTAGAAGATTGATTGATCTAGCAACTTTTATTTAAAATATTAATAAAAATATTTTGTAAAATATGGCTCACAGAGCAAAGTATGAAGAAATCTAAAACTCATAATTCATCAATGCATAATTGGATTCAAGCCACTTAAAATGCCACATAAATTCAATCAGGTTTTTCGTAAATAAAGAAGATTTATTGAATTAATGATATAGATATTGCAAACGATCGTAGAATCCTTTGCTTTGCATTTATTTTTTTAGAAAATATCACATTTTATTTTTCTTTTATTTTATCCAGTCACGTGCTAAAAGTTGCATTTCTTTAGAGTTTTTGGGGATGGTAGTTTTTTTTTTATTCGAACTTCCGGCATTCTTTTATTTTATCCAGTCTCGTGCTAAAAACATGGTTAAAATATTTCTTTAAAAATTCGTTAAAAATAGAAGCTTACGCTACAAATTAAAAACACTGATACCATTAGAAAGCTAATTTTTTTATCTTTAAATTGATGTTAAAATCATGTTTATCCGATAATATTTTCGGAAGTTATAGCGGAAAAACGTCGAAATTTCGCTTAAAATTTAATTAATTCAAATTCTAATTAAAAATTCGAAAAAAGGGCTCCGAGGCGCACATTCCCGACCTCCAAGGTTTACATGTACCAAATTTGGTAGCTGTAAGTCCAACGGTCTGGCCTGTAGAGCGCCAACACACACACACATTGAGCTTTATTATAAGTATAGATATAGATTAAGACTGTGGTATTTTTAAATATACCAGAAATCACGAATACGTGACTGATGTTTTCACTAATCTTTATCGAACTTCCAACCCAAAGGAACCCCACACACAAAAAAAGAGTGATACAAAACAATTATTAATATTAAGCCATTAATAATTATTATGTATTATTATGAATAATATATTTAGAAAAACAGATAAATATTGCTATAATAATAAAAAATAGTAAGGAAATAAATAATTATTATTAATAAGGAGCATTTGATTAAAGAAAAGGGGCAATATTAAGTGAAAGAAATACAAAAACAATAAGAACCTCATCATTGGCTAAGGAATGAAAACATAAGAAGAATAAACATTAAAAAAGTTTCATTACAAAAACATATGTAAAATTAATGAATACAATTATATTATCAAGTTCTTGCTTGATCTTTATAAACTTGTACTATAAACTTCTGAAGAACATTTCCATTAAAGCCGATTCCGAAATTAATCAACTTTCCGGATCCAATAAATTCAACGATCATATGAACGTCGCCATCAGGTACATTGCTGAAAATTGATGGGTTATTCAACTAGAACCCACGTCACTTCAATTTCATTCGCTCACTTTCGCAGTTTAATGACTTGACGATATTTTTCCTTCATCAAATCGATGTGAATTCCAAGAATTTGTCCCGAAGAATCTTTCCCTAATCAAAAATGCATCCATTCGAAAATCTATAAAGTTTGGTGAGCGCTTAAATGTCATGAATAATCATTTCCCTGCATTAAATAAACGAAATATTTTTTAAATCGCTTTTAGTGATAAATTTAATATCTACAACCTACAAAACTTATCATGATTTCGAAAGGTTCTATTCATATAAAGGTATGTTCGTTTATCCGAAAAAGCAGGACGAACTCATTATTTCAAAAGAAGCTTTGAACATTAACATTTTCTTTTGGTGTTTTAGAACGTGCTCTTTTCCTGTAAATCATTTTTAACTCATGTTTGCTATCATAATCCCTACTTTAGCCTTTTCATGTTTTATTACGAAATTGCTGAAAATAATGAATATTTACGCAACAGCAAACTCTTTTGTAGCCTTTACTCTTAGAAATTTTTCGATGTAATTTTTGACAAGAAAAGAAAAAAAAAAGAAACACTGTACTCAATAGTGGCCGAAAGTAATCATTCCTAATCTTATCCAAACAGATATTTAAATTTTGAGTTTTCTCTTAAAACTTAAAAGTAAAATATTTTAGAATTTATAGAGTATCTTTTTCTTCGCATAGATACTCAATTTTTTATTTCCCTGTATAAAATTTGAGGTGTTAACAATGCAGAACCGGGGGGTGGGGGAGGGGCTGGTTCCTAACTCTCTTTGGAACCTACGAATTGAATTATGGATTGCATAAATTTCAAAATATTAAAAAATTTTAAATTATAGATTAGAAAATTATTGGTCCAAATCAATATAAAGCAAGTATTCCTTCAAGCTATATGCATGACTTTATTAATATTATTATTATGGATTTCGAGGACCAGGACAGAAAATTGGGAGTTGCGTTCAATAAATACAAAAATGAATAATAAATAAATTCATAATTATGATTGTAATCAAATCCCTTCTATATAAAAAACATATATAAAAGCCATTCCTCTCTCAACTTGATATTTAACTTTTAATACACCCATATTAATGATAAAAATGTGTACATGTAAGTGAGCGTGTTGGTACTCTACAGGCAGGCCAACTGCCCTAAGTTTAGTTTAATTTAGTTTAGTTAAATTATATTAACGTCCCGTTTTGAAGAAACACTAGGGTTATTTTGGGACAGACCTTGTAATTTTGAACAGCGGTCAGATGATGAGGACGACACCTGAGCTGGCACCCCCCGTCTCCAAACTTCCACACCACACCAGCGAGAGGACGTTCGGCCTCAATGGATTTAACGTGCAGCAGACTTGCTTACCCGGCGGTTCTTCGGTGGAATCGGGCCACAAGCCTGCAGCCCTCCGAAGTCGAGACCTTTTCTGTTTTATTCCCAAGCCACCGCAGCCTATTAACTGCCCTAAAGCTACCAAATTTGGCAATAATATACTTTGGAAAGTAGGAATGTGCATCTAGGAGCTATTTTTATTTCTTTAATTTTAGATAGAATTGTAATTAATATTATAAAATTTAAGGGCAATTTTGTACTTTCCTGCGATAACTCTAGAAAACATTATAGATAAAATATTTTTATATCCTTTTCAGATTTATTCACTAACTTTAGATTCTAACTCTTACTTTAAACTCGCCCTAAATTTAGTGTCTATATAAATATTTCCTAAATATCGGCTACTTTTTTAAAATGTCAATTTTATTTCAAAGTCTTAACATTGTAAAGTAAAAGAGTACGTACATACAAAAGTTCTTATTTCAAAATAATCTGCGTTAAATTTTCTAAATAATTTTTAAAAATTAAAAGATTTTTTTTAATTTTATGATGGTGTAAAAGTTTCCGCAATTTCTGTGGAAGAAAGAGCAAATATTGTTTAGTTTCTCACAGCCTGAACCGTTTACTATCGTCGTACATCTGTTTCATCTGCTCACAAGTTCTTTATATTTTTTGCTGTTTCAACAATTGACTAATACTTTATTATCAAACCAATGCATTGAAACAAATAGAAACTTAGAAAAAAGATAATGTTAAAATAAAACAGAAATTAAATAAATACAAATAGTTAATAATTCAAGGTTAACATTAATTTAAAAACTTTTAATTTCTAAAAAATTTATAACAATTCAAAGAAATATTGTGCAAAAATGAAATTAATATCATTTAAAATGTTCACTTTGAAGTAGGTATTGAAATATTTCTTGTAAAATTAATAACTCTGTTCCTGTAATAAACGATAAAATTTGAGTTAATTTATAATTAATTCCTCATTTAATTAACTTTTGCACCTTGAGATGTTTATAGCATTCTTTATCTTGTTTTAACAAATACAGTTTGCAAAGTTTGGTTGAAATCTGTTCAGTTGTTAAGGGGGAGATAAGGAACACACATACAGTCACAATGAGTTTCATTTGTATTTATATTTAGAGCTTTGTACAACAATCTCCGGAATATTCTAAATGATTAAATTCGCAAAACTTCCACGCTGAGGTATATTACAGTAATTTTAATACAGGCACTATAATCATTCTTTTTATTTAATGGAGGATAGAGGGAGGGAGAGTTTTAACAAAAATGTAAAACTTAATATTTTAATAGGGTTTTTTCTTTTCTTTTTTTTTCACATAAAATATCTCGGCGCTGTAACTCATTTTGTGAAAGGATATTAACCAGCTGAAGAAGAGAAACAGAGAGGAATTTCGTAGTTCATAAATCTGTTACTACGCTTCCGTATAAATAATTTTGTAAAAATAGGCTCAAATTCTTTCAGCGTACTGATCTCCATAAAAGGAGCTAGTAATCATAACGCTGCTTCCCTCAAATATATTTTTGAAAAAAATAGTAATACTGGAAGAATTCTTTTTCTCATTCTTTATTTTGTTATACATAATTACGCATGCAAATAATGCATTTAAAGTTGACGGAAAAAAAGATCTTATCTTTATTTTCTCCACTACTTTTTAGTTAACATCTTTATTAATTTTTTTAAGAGCACCCCACCTCCCATCATCATTTGTATAAAGAATTTTTTTATTAATAATGTTAAAGTTTAAGTTTGCCTATTATTCACTTGACTCGAATTAATTTTATAATTAATATTAATTTTATAATTAATATTAATTTTATAATATGTGATGTATATATGCTTTATGTTTGATTTCACATTTGATCCCATTTTTTATAACAGTATTTTTTCTCGATAACTTAAAAAAATTGAAATCACACCGTCATAATTTCAGATTAAGCAAAAAATTATTCACGATTAATTAATTACTCAAGTCGAAGAAAATTTCAACACAATCCTAGATTTTATATTTTAAGAAGCTGTCTCCAAAAAAAATCAGGTCCAATTGAAGAGAAAAATAATCTCATATATGGAGCTAAATCAAACTTAACGTGAAATTTATAATTTAAGTTATATAAACATAACACAGTATATCGTTCCTAAAAGTTCGATGTTTGTGAAAGGTACTACTCAAAATTGTATAGTTCTAAGTTCTTGGTACTTCTTATTTATTGGCTTTTCAAACTTGCATATTTTTTACTTTTTACATTCCTTAAGGACTAAGCACTGCCCCTTAGACTATGCAAATTTCGAGGGGCCCTTTAATTTGCTAATTTTAAAAACTAGGCTAATTTTTTTATTGATTTTGATTTTAAAACCATACATGTAGTTCTAAAAAAATATTATGAAAAGAACTAACAAAACTTTTTATTGCCAGTCATCTTCAAGAGTACTGATTTTAGTATCTTGCATTAAATAAAATGATATTAAAAATAAATAAATTTTAAAAATAATGTAAACAAAATAGTAAAAAAGAAAGTCACAGCACATTTTTAAAGTATTTTAAAAGCACAGTTTGTCAACAGCAAAAATTTGATTAACAATGATTTGTAAGAAATTTGGAAACTTGGAAAATAGTACAAGGTAGTCCAAAATTTAAATGTTTTAGGGTTTTTTTTTTTTTTTTTTTTTTTTTTTTCCCAATTCGAATGTGTTTGAGAATATAATTTTTATAAATAAAGAAAAATGTAACGATCAATATGAAAAATTTTGAAGCTCCAAAAAACTGTTATTCTTCGGTGGTGATCCTAGACATTTACTTATTTCGCCTATCTGATAACACGGTAATGCCTACGAGAGGAGGCGGGAGTTCTACATCCATATTTTTATTATGTCCAAAATATACAATCCGTTTTCTAATACTTGCGTATTAACCGCATATGAGTAATTAACTGCCAAATATTTCCTCGTTATAATAGGCTCTTTTGCAACTATTATTTACCAAATGCATATAGTTAATAATACATGATCATATTTATAGAACAGTAAGCGACAAAACGTTGGGGATATCACTTCTAATGGTTTAATTTATAGCTCAAATTTCTAATACCGGATTTTAGATCTGATAAAAGTATTTGAAAAAGCATGAAATATAAATGGATAAGAAATAAAAACTATTGAGTTTAGCTTTAAATTAATTTATCGCAAGCGTAATAAAAGACATTTCATATAAAGACGCAACAGGAACTACATTAGATGCAAAGCCTTTTACAAGAAAAAAACTAATTTGTTTTATGTAATTAGGGGGAAAAAAGTTCTTGTATTAAAACAAGAGAAAAGCTACAGCCGTCAAATGCTGAGAAAATATCGTTTGTCTTATTACTGATGCTCAGAGTGTTTTTGAACTTTGGTACAAAAACAAAGAGATCTGATTCCCACATATATCATTGGAGTATAGTACAGTAACAGACAATGTATATGATCGATTCTACCGATCAATATTTCAGGTGAAATAAAGTCTGCAAATCAATTTCCTTTGATCGTAACAAGCACTGAACAGAAAAGAATTGGCGGTATCCTTCAGAGACAAGAGCAAGGATTTATGTTATGTTCTTCAATAATAACTCATGTGTTTCATAACAACACAAATCCACAAAAGGAATTTGAGGATCCAAAACTCTTTTTAAAGGAGTCTATGGGAAATGTTCCATTTTTGTTTTGTTTCCATCATACGAAAATACATTTACAGCAAGACATCGGTTATTCACTTTCAAATACCCACCAAGTAATATAACCAATTGAAATTTTATGAAATGGGCATAATAAAAAATACTGGGAAAGATTTATGTTTGAATATCAGAATAGTTGGAAAAAAGTACCACTCTCTCAAACTACAATGGATAATAATTAAATAACGAATAGGTTTAAACAATAAATCAAGACAATACTATAACATTATAAAAAAATACGGCCTAATGAAAGTTATTTTTTTTAAGTAACTTTCGCTATTTTCAGTATCAAGAAGTTTTTTTTTTTTTTTTTTTTTTTTTTTTTTGCGCGCGCGCGCAAAACAACATTTCCGATGCATTTTTATATTACTCGAAATATGAGGTGCTTTTTGCGGAGGCAACTTCAAAATTAATCAAACTATTTTCAATTCCCTTTCAGGCAGCATTGACACGCCTCCATATAGGGCATACTCGCTATACGCATAAATACCTCATTTTTGGCGAGACGGCTCCTAAGTGCCCCACAGGTCGTGTGAATTTTATAATTAAATATATTTTTATCGAATGCCCATTTTTTAATTCATCTCGTAAACACTTTTTTAACTCATCATCATTAACATTACAAGCATTTACACTAGTAACTTATGTTACTTTTCTTACTTTAACTTATGTTCAAACTTGACTTTTACATCGCATCATAGTAATGTATCTTTTTTTCATTTAAATTTTAACCTTATAATATTTGAACTTTTATTTTTGGAATTTGTATTGATAACTTTTGCTTTTATATTTTATCATGTGCAGATTTATAGTTTGGTCTATGACTTTACCATTTGCTTGACGCAGCATGATCAAGTATGGTTCTTGGGCAAAAGATCTCTAACCAACCAACCTTCAAACAGCATTATAAGAGAATCCTCCAGCCTGGTATAAATGTTCTTTATTTAGATTTTATGTTTTTCATGAGGTCCTGCTTAACATTTAAATCGTGAAAAAGTGTTCCGACACTAGTATTCAAATATATAAGATAAAAAAAAATTGAAAGAATCTTATTCGAATGTCAGAATGAACAGATACAAGAACAATTTACGCTTATTTTTAAAGTTATATTTCCGCTTTAACATTTGTGGGATGAACGCCAACTTATTAATTTCATGCCAGTTTAAAGTGATTTTGATTATAAAAAGAAAATTTTACTGTGCTACAGCAAGCACTTGTTTCATCTTTAAATTGCCTCACAGATGATATGAGCAAGGAAAATTCACATTTTTAATTTGACTTACTTCCGTTTCATCACCGTCGTCTTATGGACAAAACTTTTCGTTCTTTGAACAAAAAAATTAATTTCAATTTTATGCAATTATTGAAAACCATACATAAATATCTGTCCCGGTTTATTGTGCCTTTTAACCACATAAATTAAATGCCGGTTATTTCGTACAACATTTTTGTGTTAAAACTCAAATAGTGGAAACTCGACTAATTCAAAAGCGGGATTTGTACTGAAACAAGAAACATCAGAACTGTAGAATCGTGCAGCGTTTGAATAGATTACTGTGCGTCTAAAAAGTATCAACGGGTGCCCGCAGACGCACATAAATACCTTTTTATTATTATATAAGGGATTCATTTTTTTTCAGTTCATAATAGGCTAAAGCGTCAGATTAAGTTATGTTACAATTTTAAAGCTTGAAATTAGCAAGATGCCTATTTTCATCCAACTAAATGACATGCAACATTCATTTAAATGCATGTAATTCTATTTTATTTTAAACAATGCACTTTGCGTTTAAACATAAAATTCAATAAAAACTTTCAGAACGATCACTCGCTTTATTTCAAAAAAAATTATGTATTCATATCCAGAGAGTTAAAAGCAGTTCTTGTAAAAATGTGATAAATATTTCGAACAATTATAATTCCTTTAATAAAAGAATTCATAATTAAGTGAATTCCTTTATTATTAATAACAATAATAATAAAGGAATAAAAATAATAAGAAATAAAGAAATAATAATAATAAAGAAATAAAACAGAAACTATAATGGAAAATTTTAGAAATTTTTGCTTTCGAAATTTTAATATTAATTTAATAGACAGTATACAATAAATTACTGAGAACAAAGGATTAAATTTATTTGTCGCTTAAGCAAGTAATATTTTTCTCCATAGAATTTTTTATATATTTATTTTACAGTTCTACACAAGATTCATTACCGAAAAATAATAATAGATGTTTTTAAAATGGTTCTCAGTTACATCATTCAATACTTATTTATCTGCATTAGTCATGCAATCAATTTTGCACATAAGGGAGGAAAAAAAATGTTTATTTGCAATTCATCATTGTCTATAAGCTGTTACAAGGTTTTCTTTTTTTCCCTCCCTTCGCATTCAAAATGTATAAGGAAGGTGGCAATTGAGAACATATTGAGAAATTCTCTTTTGTTAAAAAAAGTGATGGAAGTTCAATAGTCTTGCCAGCAGACAGCACTAAACATTCTGCAAAAAGAAATGTCTGACACTTGCAGACTGACAGATGGGGTGGGAAAACCATTCCTTTTTCCCTTTCGTCCCATTCACAAACATACCTCACAAGTTAGAATATTTTACACTGCATAAGAAGGAGGGGGGAGATGGTTTCGTTAACCGAATCTCTCTGTGAGAAAAATAAATCATGTCTGGTATGCATAATTTCCTAGAAGATGGCGCATTCGCTATCGCACATAAGTTGTAAAGCGGTCAAATGGAGAAATACTCTTCTGAACTCATTAGTTAATTAACTTGCTTAAAGTCTCCACATTAATTAAATGTACTCATCTTATATAAATTCATTACGTTTGCTGACAAGTTACATTATCATTAGAAATATTTTAAGTCAAAGAATAAAAAATGGCTTGTTTCGAAATGTGGAAAACTACCATACTTACTGAACAAAGAACAAAATCTGACACAAAGCAGTACTGTTGTTCACTGGTGCATCTATAGTTGAATCTTAATAGTTTCAGACATTTTAAGTCGGACAGTAAAAAATGATTTAAAATGAGGAAAAGTACCCAAATATCCTAACCAGTGAACAATGAAAAAATCTGAAACATAGCATAACCACTATAAATTGTTCATTAGTGCACCTATAGTTTATTCTTAATAGTTTCAGCCATTTTAAGTCGGAGAATAAAAAATGAATCGATTCGAAATGAGGGAAAACTACCCAGACTAGCAAACAATGAATAAAATCAGAAACAAAGCGGAAACGTTGTTTATTAGTGCACTTATAATTTAATCTTAAGAATTTCATCCAATGATTTATTATAATTTTCTTATTATGAAATGAAAAAAAAAAATCCTTCAAATCGTGTAAGTAGTATTTAAACATTGATACTTACATTTTGAATTAAGACATTTTGCTGTTATGTGGCCGTTGGAAAGCAACGGGCGAAGATATTGCGTAACTAGGCACTATTATTTATCAATATAATTTTCAGAGAGTATTACATTTGATTATCAAAATTAAGTTAAATTTAGATTAAAACTTAAAAATACCTTAAATCAGAAATTTTAAAAAATGTTTAGATTCAAACTGCGAAGGAAATTTTTATCACGCTTTAGAGTTTGCAAAATGATTTTAAAAAAAACTCGAGAAATATTTAACCCGAAGAAGAAGCAGTGTAAAGAAATCAAACATTTACCTAAACAATGAAAAATTCCAGAAATAGTACAATTTATGAAAATGAAGAGAAATTTTAATTACAACTCTCTCAGAATCAAAAAACAACTGTAATGCTCTTCTTCGTTAGATTTTTTTTCTCTACTTCCACAATATGGCACGTTCTACATTGATTTTCGTCATATGGAGAAAGAACCGAGAAGGCCATTTGGAAAAGTATGCCTTCACAGTGACTGATTCCGCTCAAAGTTTGAGACAAATAGATTGTAAGTAAAAATCACAAATTAAAATTGTTAGATTAAGCCAGCTCAGATTTACAGTTATTGAATTCAAACATTTCAGAATAAATATCCAATATATAATCAATTCTAAAATGGATTTATTATAAAATCTGAGCCATAGTTAGGATTCTAATGACGAAATATCATACCAAGTTCTATTTACCATGTTTGTTTCATTTCGTCAGAAGGTCTAAAATAAGGAGATTCATCAAAATCTCAAGGTTGAATTTTCGAAACGGTAGAAATAGTTCCTAAACTCATATGAAAGAAAATAAAAAACAAGTTCTTCGGTTATAATTATTTTAATGAGGAGTCATTATCGAATTTTATATAAAAACAACAACCGAAAAAACACACCTTTGATAAATAAAAAAAAATCTTATAGCGAAAATGAATAAAATTAATTTTTTGCATTATTGAAAATAGTAAAGCCTAGTAGGTAGATTTTTCAGTCCTTAAACCAGGGACGGATTTAGTCATTTTGCGGCCCTAGGTAATACATATTTTGAGACTCGTCTATTAATAAACTAGTCAATTATATTTTACATTTCAGCACAGTTTTAACATATCAATGTTTATATGATTTTTTTATTGAATTTCCTTGGAGAAAATGCATTTTTTTTATTTATCTATTGTGATTTCAAATTGCACGGTAACCACGTTTTTACAAAATATTATTAACAGATGTCCAGTTTTCAAAACATTGAAATAATTCAATGGACGTAGAGAAAAATATAGGGCATTGACCATTTACACTTGACAAAGTATTAATAATATTCTAACTTTTTTATTATTAATAAAATTTGTATTATTTTTTTTACAATCTTATTTATGTGACAGTAAAATAAAAAATTTAAATCAACTTGCTTTTATCCTTCTTTCAGCTTGCGGTTCAAGGCAACTCTATAATTAATCATACATTATCTTAATAATACATTACATTATCTTAATAATACATTACAT
>JAPMOQ010007295.1:431540-446626 GCA_026543055.1 Argiope trifasciata | reverse complement strand
TACATTATCTTAATAATACATTACATTATCTTAATAATACATTACATTATCTTAATAATACATTACCTTTAATACAAATGGATTAAAGTACATTTCTTACAGATGACCAAACTCAACACATAACTCATTGAATTAATATTTAGGAAATAAGCAAAAGCAGCTCTAATCAAAAACTTCGCTCCCATACGGTAAAATCGTTCACATTAACAAACGTATCAAATTCAAGCCCTCTATCACAAAATCGAAATTTCTAAGAAAAATATTTGGGGGCATTATTCAATTTAGAATCACAAGAACGATTAGCACATTATTGCAACATTGCATTACAATCACTTCTACAAGAAATGCATTCGTAATGGCAAACATTTTAATCAGTAAAGAATTTTCAAACTCAAAGAATTCATGAAACTGCCTCCCAGATTAAGACATTAATCAAAATAAAATATTATTCACATGACAATGATCAATATCAAATTATAGCAACACGAGCAGGGTCTTATACTCTTACTGATATTATTAGGAATTCGTAAGCCTAACATTCCGCTCGAAAATCTTTGAAAGAAATAATCTTTCATTAATACCAAATTATAAGCAACGGAGCAGAGAATTGCAGAGACTTATTCAAAGGAATTTCATTCAGAACTTAAGAGAGTTCGAAGTTTACAAAGATGGTAAGAAGCTTTTCACTGGGATTATTTGGAAACTATCTGATATATCCGGCATTGTTCGGGATTACAATATTTCATAACTAGTTTTTTAAGTAAAAACTACTTTTGTATAAAATATTTTAACATTGCTTTATTTAATTGCTTTTAATTAGAACATCAGTTGAAACAGACGAATTTTAAAAGCCACCGGCAGCTAATTTTCTTCATATTATATTTACCAGCGGGTGACTGAGCTCCGCTCGGAGAAAACAGATATCGAAGCTAACTCGAAGATTTAAATTTTCAATTGTGATTTATCAAAACAATACATGCCATAAGAAAATTTGTGAAACCATTGGTGAAAAGATAACCGGTTAAACCTCGGCTTTTCATCGTCCACCAGCGATGTCATGTCTTGATGTTCCATTGGAAATCCCCATCTGCACTTCCATGTTTGCTGACCATGCACGGAGCGCTTGGGTTCATATCATCACACGGGTTATGGATCATCCATTTCGAGATCAGTTCCTTGAGTTCCGGATCATCTTCTGGAAACTTTATTAGTTCGCCATACTGGCTATAGATGGCAGCACGTTACCGCTTGAAACTTATTAGCCATTATGGCGAACTAATAAAGTTTGAAAATATCCTATCTGTAACTCCGAACTGCTCGACCGTAGCGCTTCAAAACCGGCGCCAATCGATTCCTCGTGGCCAAAAACCCCAGACCCCCAAGTTTACCTGAGTTTATTAATTCTGGGGCGATTTTCGACTTGGCAACCATTCCTCGTATTATAGTATAAGATTATCTTAGCACTGCAAATGTTGTTCACAAATGCTAAAGAATAAAAACGGTTGCTTTCTTTTGAGGTATTGATCAAAGCGTGAATTTAAATACAGTTAAATCATTACTACAAGACCAATAAAAATACATTGTAAAAAGATATATATATTAATATTTTTTTAAAAATTAAAAATAATGTTAAAACAATTAAAAATGTAAAAAAGATTTTTTTTAAATTAGTAAATTCTAACTACTTGAATATTTAATTAAATTTTGTATTTTGAAAAATTGACTGCATTCTTTCTCGAGTCTTATATAGCAAATGAACGAAAATGTAAGTGAATTCAGCTCAATTACTTAGGAGAATTGGGACATGCATGCTTTTGTTTTAAATTAATACAGGGACTCAAACAATTGAGAGTATGTTTTACATTTACTTGATAATTCCATTTATGCTTTACATTTACTTGATTTACTTACGAATAACACATTACTGGGAAGTGCAAACATGTTTTTATTTTTACTCATAGCAAATTAATTTAAAACAAAAACAAAGAAAAATCAGCAAAAAACCTCCAAAAAAATCAGCTAAAAATTCAAATAAATATAAGTAGATTTTTGCTTCAAAAAACTGAGAGTCCATCAATGAATTTTTTTGTAATATCTCGCCTAGAAAGAAAATGTCAATATTTAATTGCATACCTTTTGGCTTTTATAATGGCCTTTAAACGTCGTGGTACCTATTCGACAAATTGGGGGCGGGGGGGGGGGGGGGGGATCTAAAAATATTTTACCTCTTCTTCTTGCAACCCTGTTTTAAATGGGTTTTGTTTCTAATTTTGTGTTTTTGAACCATTTTTCCGAGTGAGGCCCACAGATCTTCAATGGCATTGATGTCGGGGTACTGCGGTTGTAAGTGATTGCTGTTTACAAGGAAAAAGACACCACATTTTGAAATTACGAATATTCTATTTATGGTCGCTGTCCTACTGGAAAATAAAATTTCCATCTAAACCCAAAATTTTAACACTTTCCTTTACATTGCTGCGAAATATATCCAAGTAAACCATGTGGTTTATAATGTTATCTATATGTATAAATTTTCTAACCCGGGTGAAGCCATACAACCCAAAATCATTAAGGAGTCACCATCATGTTTAATTGCAGGGCGTAATTTTCTTTAGATCCAAAGAAATATTAGGCTTTTTCCTTGCGATGCGATGGCTGTCACTTCCAAAAATAATGAGTTTTCTTTCATCACTAAATATAACTTTCTTCCAAAAGTTATAGGTCTTCAACTGATGAGTTTTCGCAATTTTCAAATGCTTTTTCTGAAATTGCAAGTTAATCAACAGTTTCTTTCTAACAATTTGACTTTTATATTCAGCTTATCTAATTACATCTCGCACAGTTTCACTTCTGCCTGTGATATGAGAAATTTTTCCATGTAGTTGGATGAATCCTATAATGGAAGTAATCTATAGGAAAGTGTTAAAAATTTGGGTTTAGATGGAAATTTCATTTTCTAGAAGGAAAACGATTCCAAACAGAATGTACGTAGCTCCAAAATTTAGTGTATTTTTCATTGTAAACAACAGTCATATGACACCACATTACCCCGACATCAATGCAATTGAATATCTGTGGGCCATACTTGAAATAAAGGTTCAGAATAGTGGTTCAAAAACATAAAATTAGAAACAAAACCCATTTAAAACAAAAATTGCAAGAAGAATGGGGTAAAACATCTTCAGATACCCATCCCCCCCCCCCGAAAAAAAGATGTCGAATAGGTACCACGACGTTTAAAGGTCATTATAAAAGACAAAAGGCATGCAATTAAATACTGGCATTTTCTTTCTAAGTGAGATATTACAAAATTCATTGCTGTACCCTCAATTTTTTGAGGCAAATATCTGCGTATATTTATTTAAAATACTATTGATTTTTTTTAGTCTGGAAGTTTTTCGTTGATTTATCTTTATTTTTACTTTCAAATAAGCCATTTGACATGCGTAAAAATAAAAACATGCTTGCACTTTCCGGTAATGTGTTAATTATACTGAGAGTCGGATTTATCAAGTAAAAGTAAAGTGTACTCTAAATTGTTTGAGCCATTGTATACATATGTAGCTATAATGACTTATTCATGTTAAGATAAAATAAATTTAAATCAAATAAAACTATAATTTACATTAACACAACAAAGAAAGCTATGAGATGTATAGCATTGAATATAATTTTAATGAATTTAACAGTAAGCCATAGTTTTTAACTGGATAAAATTTAAATCATCGAATTAATCATTAATTAATTAAAACTTAATATTAATCGTCGTTTTGTGTGTAAAGAAAAATTGCTTAATACATTTTTTTAACTTCATAGGTAATAGAAATGGACATACATCTGATAAACCCGAAACTCGTAAATCGTATGTTTTGCTATTTGGAAATGCATAATTGCAAAATAAAAGACCCAAGATAATATGCCCAAGAATATAGAGAATAAATTTCATACATCACCTTTCTCTTAATTACATAAAATTGTTAACATGATATTGTGCGCAGTATTATACCCTCATCGTTTTTGTAATTCATTTAATAAAAGATATATCCAGCTCAAGGCATATAAAGCAAAAAATTAAAATTCCACCCCTAAAGAAAATATCCAAAATATTTCACTCAGTTTTCCCACAATGTTGAAAAACAATATGAAAACCTCTCATCTATTTTAATCAACAAAATGTTTCTCATAAAAATAAATGGTATGGACACATGAATATTAAATTTAGATTATTAAATAACATTCTTGCATATAAATCACGAATTTTCACTTTTTATATAAAATTTAAAAGTTAGATAAATGATAGACATCGAAAATGCAATGAATATCTCTAACATTACTCTGTCAATTTGTAAATTGTATTTATTGATGCTAAAAATAATACAAACAGAAAATTTATTAATGCCGATTCCATAATCAACTGAAGTGATGCTATAAGTAAATGAATTTTGAATGGCTGCAACCACGTTAGATCAAATATTCATAAATCAAAAAAGAATAAAAATTATTTGAATCGAACATTTGAATTTTTTGTCAATTTTTGCAAAAGAATTTCCCGAATTCTTTTTAAATATTCCAATCGTCTCTTTTTCCGAACTTATATCATTTGTTTTTAAGTTTCTGCTTTATTTAACAACATGAAGGAAAATTTTTTACACGCTGACATATTTCTAATTTCCTAAACTTTTTTTCCCAAATTATGCTCAAAATGTAAGTAACTTTACATATCTTGTTTCCATGTTAAAAACTCTGCAAATAATATTTAGATTTAAATCAACGTCCGAAATCATTGAAAAGGAAAATTTTATATTTATTCCAAGAAAATTTTGTCTCACACCGTTGGTCTCATTGCAAATTCGAGGTCAATCAATACGAAATAATATTCTCAATAACAATTTAACTATTTACTAATACGAATATTATAATATTATTACTATCTTATAGGATGATACTATTTATGGGAATGCCATATCTATTTAACTAAAAGTCCCCCCCCTAAAAAAAAAGAAGAAAAAGAAACACTTATGAAGCTTGTAAATTCCACGAAATTTTTAACTTCAATTCTAATATATTTTTATGACAGAAATGGAATTTAGATATATGATAATTCAATGCGCATATCTCGCATGACATGACAATTCAAGGGTTATTAACCTTACTCAAAAATTCACCAACGCATACTGAAGCCATACACAGTACAACGCCAAATTTCTATTCCTCACTCGTTAACCTTTTAAAATTTTGAGCTAAAATTAGGACAAAACGCTTTTTTAGTTAATTTCTATCAGGTAATCAGTTCTTTAATTCAAAAAAACTTTAATATTTGCTTATTATTTATTAAATAAAATGTTCCAATATCATCACAACTAATTAATTGGTAACAATATATAATTTCAGCAATTATAATTCATTTGAGTTATTTGCAAAATATGCTTGGAAATATAGAATAAAAGAATACTTTATAATATAATAATAATTTACCGAAATATGTACAAACATGAAACATCAATAACAAACCTTGACATCAAAAAAATAATAACATGGAACATCAATACTCAATTGAAGAGGTAAAAAAAGATAGTGGGTATAATTCAATTATTATACCAACTCCATTTTTTTTTATGAATCGATAGGATAACAACAAATTTAAAACCACAACTACATCAGCTAACTACATAATAGCTGCAATTATATAACGAACGTAAAACCATAACTACCCCAGCTTCCTATCATCGATTCCAGGTATTTTTCAATTTGAATGAATGCAAAGCAGTAACAATCCAAACTTGAGTATTAGAAATAGCGTAATCCGAAACAAAAGTTTATTTCTTCTCATCCATTCAATTTCAATATGGAGTGGCCCACTTTTTTTGTTGACTTTGATGCATTTTTCAACACTAGTTAAAAGCAAATATGCCAAATAATTTATAGGAGATTTTCAAACTTAAGGAAACTTTTAAAGGAGAAAAGCTATTTAGAATCCACTAAATATCAGCAAGTAGTATAGAAACAACGACGTTTTGTATTGTGTGAACAAAATATAATTTTCTAGTTCAAGATAAAGGAAATCTGAATGCCACTTTTCAAAACGTAATGTTCAAAAAGATTTGTCTGAATAGTAAAATATTTCATAAACTATCACACTGATTTCATCGAGCAATAATAGAAATTGAAAACATACAAACGCAATACGTAATTCCAAACAACAAATCACAGCATTCATTTCTACTCAAACATCAGAATCTAAATAAAATAAAGAAATTTCATAGATGGCCATGTAGTAGGAAGACTTAGAAAATCAAAAGAGGCTTTCGAACAACCTTCAGATTTTTTTTAAACAGAATCAAGTATTAAAAAACTAAACTTCTATTATGCAATGACAATGGATCAGTTCTTAACCATTTTAGTTTATATTTAGTACTGCAGCTGCTTATTAGTTAGAATTGTACGCAGATTCAGATGAAATGCATTTAAAAGTATGAAAGGAAAGTAAAATAAAGTGACAGTAAAAGTTAATTCTAATTCTAAAATAAAGTGAGAGGAAAAGAGAATTCTGATTCTAAAATAAAGTGACAAGAAAAGAGAATTCTGATTTTAAAATAAAACACAAAAATGTTAGAGTAAGGCTATAGGGACCGAAATAAACAGATAAATGTAATGAAATGTAAGAAAATAGAAAATTAAATATGTTATCATGGATAAAAGGTAATAATAATGACTGAGTAGACAATAAAAATAAATTTAAATGAAACAAAGAGTTAAATCTTTAAATTTTTTTACAATAAATGCTTGAAAATAAGACTATCAATATTAATACAAAAATGACAGTACTTGAATTGTCGCGCACTAGAAAAAATAGCAAGCAACTTTTGATGCACATTTCTAGTATGGTCATTAAATTTTTATGAATCCAAGCAGCTCTTTTGCAGAGATAAGATTGAATGTATCTTCTAGAATGAATACACACAAAGAACAAGAAATCTGATGAACGCGTTAGCCAAGGAATGGATCCGTCTAGTCCTATCCAATGAAATAAAATTCAGACACGAAAATCTAATGCGGATGTTTGTCATTGGATGCTGATCGACCTCGCCCTATACAATGATAGCCATTAAAAAATGCCGGAGTAATTAATAACACTATTACATCACGTTTCTTAAAAGTCAGCGAAAAACTGAGAAAATTAACCATAGAATAAAAGATGGGTAGAAATTTAAAATAGGAAAGTATAATATTACTCTTAATTTTGTACAATGAATAATTTTCCGCGTATAAAATTACATAGCTAAGCAGCATATGATTTTCAAAATATTATATTAAAAATTTCCTAAAAATATACTTTAAAATTTATTTTAATTTATAACAACTTATATATACTTATAATAAAGATCAATGTGTGTGTGTGTGTGTGTTGGCGCTCTACAGACCAGACCGTTGGACCTACAGCTACCAAATTTGGTACATGTATACCTTGGAGGTCGCGAATGTGCACCTAGGAGCACTTTTTTTCGAATTTTTAATTAGAATTTGAATTAATTAAAATTTAAGCGAAATTTCGACGATTTTCCGCTATAACTTCCGAAAATATTATCGCACAAACATGATTTTTACATCAATTTAAAGATTAAAAAAATTAGCTTTCTAATAGTATCAGTGTTTTAATATGTAACTTAAGCTTTTATTTTTAACGAATTTTTAAAGAAATATTTTAACTATGTTTTTCAACAATATATTTCGGACAAAACAATAAAATTTAATCTGCACGTCAAGGGGGAAAAATTAGGTTTTATCAGCGTGTTGCCATCCTATTGACGGAAGTTCAAACTAAAAAAAAACAACTATCGTTGCAAATTAAATCTAAAGAAATGCAACTTTTAGCACGTGACTGGATAAAATAAGAGAAATATAATATGTGCCATTTTCTAAAATAAATAATAAACGAGCAAAGGGAAAAAATAGCTTTTATTAGCTCTGTTGAAATCATACTGACAGAAGTTCAAATTAAAAAATAAATTAACTATGAATGCAAATTAAATCGAAAAAAATGTAACATTCACCATGTGATTGGATGAAATTAAATAAATATTAAATGTTATGTTTTCTAAAAAAGAAATACAAGACAAAGGTTTCTATGATCATTTGCAACATCTATATCATAATTTTAGTAAATCAGTGTTACGTGACTTTCGAAGTTTAAGTATATCTGGCAGAGAAATTATAAAGAGAGCAAAGCACATAAGTATTTAATTGAAAATTTTAGACCCCTTTACTCTTGGCGAACCAGCCGGTCGCCAAAGGCGTCTAGTAATATATAAATCCAAAAGAGGGTTTTTTTTTTTTTTTTTTTTTTTTTTTTTTTTTGCAAGGGAGGTGTTTGAAGGCAGAAAAAAAATTCCTAATTATTATACATCGTAATATCTAATACGGGTGACATTAGGAAGAGAGAAAACGGATTTATAATAATACATTTAATTGTTCGAAAAACTTAAGAAAAACCGACAACAGCTTTTAAAATAATAGTTTAGATTTGTAGTTTGTTTGTGTGTTTTTCTTTTCTTTGTCTTTGAAGGAGGAGTGAAGGTCTATAAAAACTATGCAACAGCAAGAGAATCCAAGTCCGACAAAATCAAAATCACTTAAGACTCACTGAGAACTATCGGTGCGTATTTCAACATGCTTCACGGTCTTTTCATTTCAAAATGACAATTGAATAAAAATGCAAATAAAAATTTAGAATACTTTTAAAACGGAGGAGGGGAGACAAAGACAAAGTGAAAGGACAATCTAATTGCACCAATCAACGATACGTCAGATCAGTGATGGGAAAAGAAAGTTGTGGAACACTAAACTGAAGCCAACAATTAAAAAATGAAAATAACTTTTAGCAAAAGTACGTCTCGCAACATCGCAAAAGATAATAGCTTTGAACTACGCGGATCGTGAACCCCTCCTACCCCACCTCCATGACCTCCTTCATCCAGGAAAAACTCTGTAAAGTACCAGAAACTGTTCAACCTTTTAAGTAAACGCCCACGGAGCACGCATCATCTGTCACACATTTTTTTTACGACAGTTTCTTGAACTAAGAAAATACACAAGTTACTAGAACTAGAGAAGAGAGAGAAAAAATACGAAAACGAACAAAAAACAGGATTGTCTGAAGACTGAAAAACACACTGTGTTGAAGTGCAAGACCTACATTTAAAGGTGAAATCCACAACTGTGAGAGTCAGTTTATCCAGAAAAAGAAAAAAAAAGTTAAGGATTCACACAGATTAAACTTTGTCTACTTGTTGACAAGATACCGTGATATGGCCTCCTACTTTTATTTCTTTCCCTTATTAACCTCTCGGTACTGAATTCGCAAACAAGAATAACGGATAATAAGATAATTTAATAACAGGATGATGTAATAATTTCATAACAGAGAATTAAAGTTCTTGTTAAAAACTTTCTTTTATTTCACAAGAAAATTGTTTCATTTGCAAATATTGCTAACAGTGAGAAACATAAATAACAAGCAAGTCACAACTTCAAACTAGAAATGCAAACAGAATTGGAATTATGCTTAAGCTACAAATTAGGGTCACTACTTCCTTAAGGGGGAGGAGAGACAAAAAAACAAAAACAAAAAATGTTCGAGTGAAGAAGTGTTGAATACATTAAATTTTTTACTTAAATGAATTTCTAACGGGTCCTTTATATCAAACAGTTTAGGACTCGTAAAATCTATATCGGCCGCTGAACTTGAATAAGGTTAAACTGCTTTATTTTTGCTGTGAATTTATATTTAATGGGAATAATAAATTTCAAAAAAATGCCTTGAAAGTTTTAATCTTTTGAAACTTAAATGCTAATTTGGAAATTTTGCAATAAAATTTACTGGCTATTTTCTCTTCTCAATGATTTTTAATTATTCTTAAATAATTCCTTATTCTTTGGAACTGCGCAAACAATATGGACTAAACTCATCATCAGAAATTCCACATAATACCATCCACAAATACCACATAAAATTCACATAATTTAATCTTTTGATAGGAATATCAGTCCTTATAGCTGTCATAAATACATAATAAATACAGATATTCAAAAGAATATTATAGTTCGAAGGTAATCATAGTAATACAGTGATGCAACCTATGTTGTTATCAAAATAATAAGAAACAATGGAGAAATGTATAATTAAGGAGGAATAAATTTTAGCATTAGAAATAACTTGAATAATTTAACATGAATTGTCGTAAAACTACAATTACGTCTTCAAGATATAATGTCAATTCTAACGTTGTTGTTACTTTATATTAAACGTGTATTACAAGTATGATTCAGGTTAAGTAAACAGAAAGTAAAAATGATATAAAGTTAAATGCTATGAGACAAATAACCATAAAGATCTGTGTTCCAAAAGAAGGTGAGTCATTCTTTTAGGCAAAACAAGGGTAATTAAAGGGTAATTAATTCTCGTCTGTTTCAAATCCACACTTTTTCGTTGGCAATCAAATGGGGGTGGGGGTAATCAAAATGTTTTTTAAAAAAAAACACTTGAATAGCAATATTAATTTAAAAAATTTATCTCACTAAAAATAAATGAAAAAATCCTTCGAAACTTAACAATTTGATCCACCACATAACAATACAGACAAAACGAAACTCATTTAAAAGCAAAAGAGCATAATATAAGGCGTAATCAATCAACAGATAGCCACTTTATTTAATCCAAAGTTAGGAAACAGAAAAAAATATATATAAGAAATGGGAACATATACTTTTATACAAGAAAGAAATATCTGCAAAATACTGCATGGTTAAATATTGCTTATTTTAATACTAATATTTAAAAACTTAATAGGATTAATATTAAAGCTGCTATATTCCCAATCTCCATAAGAAAAGCTCCTAATACATTTTATTATTCAAAAAATGCCCAAATAATATAAAGATAATTAATTAATTAAATAAGAATCAACTTTGAAAGAGATTTCCAAATTTTAAATAAATCTTAAAAATTATATAAATAATAGATTTTAAATATTATATATATATATATCTATTAGAACTTTTAAACAATCCAACTTGACATTTTAATTGAGAAGTCAGAATTTCTCAAAATTATTTGTTAAATCTAAATTACCCTGAATTTAAGTTCTAATTTTGGATGCTATCCTATGGTTTACTTCACTTTTCATTGACTTCTTCAGATTTCTTTTGCTAACAATGTATGTTAAATTGGTTTTCAGAGATTCACATTATTATTCCTCTTACAATGTTATAAAACACTGTTATTAAATAGCAAAACATTCACATGAATAATCTCTCACAAATAATAAATTGCCCTTAATACTTTTTCTTCAACATATATTATTATAAAATTTTCTAACAAAATATCTTATTCATTATAACTTGGCAAACTTCAAATATTTCCATAGGAAGAAGTTTTTGTTACATATACAAACAAACAAAGCATCAATGAAGATTGTATTATCTTGCATAATGAGATAACCATATGAAATATATATACCATTTCTTATAGTAATACTTTTTTTATATTGTTCTGCCCCAGCTAACAGCATTAAATCTTATTATAGTTACAGCCAAATAAAATTTAAATTTAAAAAAATTCTTTTAAGGCAGCAAATTGTCACATTTTAGAAAGTATTCCTTAACATAGTACAACCATTATATATTACTATGCATCTACACGCATACTTACAGTGTGTGTGTGCACACATAAAATCTAAATTTTTCAAACTAAATTCAATTCAAGGTCTTCCGCTTACACATTTTTAAATCTAGAGAACATGAAAATTAACTAATATATATACTACATATATTATATCTTCCTATTCCTTAACTTCTACATTTACTTCAAAACTTTTATTAAGAACATAAAAAAGTGACAAATAAAATTTATTAACAAATTTTGATACATGAACTAATATTGACTGGCACACAAATGACAAAAATAGAATGTGGTGGAACAGCATTCAGAGGAAGGCACTGGTTTAAAATGATAATAAACTATTATGGAAAATAATTTTAGCAACATTTTATATTCAAAAATTAATTTTTGAAAGAAGCCTTATGCTGCGAAGAATATTTAGTTAGCATAATGTTAAGATATTAGTATTTGATATGAGAAAAAAGTATCTTAAAATAGTAGGTCATGATTAAAGGTCATTTATTGCATACCATATTAAGAAATGGAAATGTGTCCATTATTCATAAATTAATAAAGAAATTGTAAAATCTAACTTTTAAAAATAAAATAAGTAATTAAAAAATAAGCAAAACAAAGGTATAAGTTTGAAGAATTATCTTAATTATTATTACAAAAGCAATCAACTGCACTTATTTACTAAACATTACTCTATATGTTTTCTTATGTTTCATTCTATAGCATAGTTTTTAAAAATTATTTTATGAATTAAAATTATTGCAGAAACATAGGTAGTTTTGTTATATAATTTAATAGGAAAAAAGATAAACTTGAATTTGGGATAGTATTCCATTTTTTATAGCATAATAATATTGTCTACAAAAAGTTTTAAAAGAAATTTTTGTTTTACAAAAAATTAGACTGAATGTTTAAGTTTTCAAAAGAACAAAATGATTTTTAGTGATATATTAATATTACACATTCTTAGTCAATAATCTCAAACAAACAAACAAAAAAAGAAACTATGACAAAATTTCAATTTTTTTTTTTATTTAAAATTAAAAAATAGTTTCATGCACATTTAAACATAATTCAGCATTTACAGATATGAATTCAATATTTATCGAAACATTTTCATAAATATATGAGAATACATAAACATGATCCATTAACAGTTCTAGTTCAGAAATATATCTAGACTTAAATATATTATATATATATATATATATGACAATACAGAACCATAATTTTAAGTGATTCCGATTTCCAAACATAAGAAAATATTAATTAAATAAAATCAGTCTAAATAACTACAGGATTTTTCATTTGTATATAATAGATTTAAATAAATAGTGAAAATAAGGAAAGTTTTCAGTATAACAGATTACTCTCTTAACATAGCATAGCTACAAATTTACAATATGTTTATCTTTCAAGGGCAAAGGTACATACGTAAAATATTAAATGCAAAACATACAATTCACTCTGTAAAATGATTAATTTCCTGTGTACCCAATTGCTTTCAACTTTCGAGTTCACAATATTCAATTCGAAAACAAAAAAAACTTTTTATAATTTTGTCTTATAATTTCAAACTTTTTCATAATTATATCTCTGAAATTTTAAGGATCCATGGATGCTTAAAAGACAAATAGATATATTTATTAGAATTATCTACTTTCATTTGAACATGGAAAACAGAATAAATTAATTAATTACTCATATGATTAAAATAACACTGTAAACCAAAAATAAAAGATTAAAAAATTTGAAGACTTAAGCATAAAGGATTTTTAAAATCAACAATCTATATGTAAAAAGTAAATAAATTCAATAAAAAATATTTAATCTTCCTTTCTCTGGTATTCTTGCCATATTTCTGCACAGAAAATTATACCTTAGAATACAAGTTTTTGGTCATCAAAAAAAGTTAAAAGAAACGTATTTCTTGTATGTCCATCCCTTTTTTTAAAAAATTGCAATTGAGAAATCTAAATTTATTTTGATTTTTAAGATTCTGTCACCAACTATTAAATTTTCAGCAGGAAAAATATCAATATAATCTCTTTTGATAATAAATAATTATATGCAACTTAAGACTATTCTTTCGAATGCAAATATTAATAAAATTTACAGTTGCTAAGTAGTTAAATAAAATGCAGGCTTTATCATAGAAAATAAAATACCTCTTATCAGTGTATCAAAATCATGTAGGAGGCATGATATTCGAAGAATAAATTATTTAACATTAAAAAAATCAAAGAAATTATTCATTTTTGACATCACGAATTCACACACGTATAATGAATTAGTTTCTTTATATTAAATAAATATTTTTAATGTAATTTCCCTACATACCGCACCCAATGATAACCGATAATATTTTAATTTTTCTTTCATTTATAACCAAGATAAAAATTATTGTATATTTATAGATAATTTCATATTTATTAAATGTAAAATCATTTTTTTTTCTAACTTATAAAAGATATTGAGTAAAAAAGAAACTGAAACCATAAAACTTGTCATATAGTAAATGTCAGTAAAATATTGAATATTTCCTTTTTAACAAACAAAAATTATTCAAAAACAATAAAGAGCAAAAAGCTAAGTTACTTACCTAACAAAATGTAATCCATTAAATATAATTAATCATGCCATTATCAATAGATATTCAATTCCATATCCAATCATAGTACCGAAAACCAACGGTCAACCACGCACACCGAACTTTTAAGATTTACTAACAACTTCTTGCCATGGTTACGAACAAGAAATAACTTAGAACCGCGGTTAAAACTTAATTTTAAAGTTAAAGAATATTTTTTTAGTAAAATTAATTTAAGGCATAAAATAAAATGTCACGAGTTAAAATATGTGATTTATTTTATATTGTCAGGAAATTTCCCAAAATATTTTAAAGTATCTAATATTTTAAATAATAAGTCATCGAAAAGAGTTTTTTTTTTCTTTAAATAATAATAAGCTGAATAATGACTTCCGTTTCAGGGTTATTTTTTTTCTTTAATTCTCTCTCAATATTTATTATGTATTTGAATCCAATTTATTGGTAAAATATTGAAATGGTATCAATCATAATGGTCACATGATGTATGAAAAAATTTTATTAACTAAAGAAAAATATCATATTTTTTGTTCCAAATAGTAGGCAAATCATAAATCAAATCTTTTTGAAAAATTTAATACTGATCATTATTATTCTTCCCTTTAAATGTTTGTTCAAAAGTCTGTTTCTAATAAGCAATATCTCCGGATTTTACTCCAATCTCAGAAGTTTTTTAACATCTACTGAATGTGTAAATATCGTTAAAATATCGTATCGTGTAAATGTGTAAATATCGTTAAAATATTGTATCGTGTAAATGTGTCAATATCGTTAAAATATCGTATCGTGTAAATGTGTAAATATCGT
>JAPMOQ010007295.1:394863-423508 GCA_026543055.1 Argiope trifasciata | reverse complement strand
AAAAAAATTAAAATATGTAAAAAAAAGAAAGAAAAAAAAAACTGTGATTTTCAAAATGGAATTCAATCAGTACTCAAAGAAATGAAGAACACTCTTTTTAGAACACTACTAGGTCAAATAATGAATATATACTATATTTCAAAATTAGTTTCTTCTAAAGCAAATGCCTGGTAATAAAAAGCTTAATTCGACCCATAGCTTACCCATAGCTGCCAAATAAAGCTTTCTTGAACTTTTCAGACAATGCAAAGACTTGGTCGCTGTCTTTTTCCCTCCTTAATTTTTAAAACCAATTTTTATTAATTTTAGTTTAATGATGTTTTAATAAGTGATGAAATTATTTCTTCATGCAGCAAATTTTTATTTTCTCAAATAACCAAACTTTCAATTATGAGTCACTTTCTGTAGGATTGTTTCAATATGTTATTTGCAAAACAATTCAAAATGTGAAATTACATCAAAGTGTAAATTGGAGTAATTTTATTGAAAAAAAAATTGCAATATGTTTAATTCAATTTAAATGATAGTTAATTATAAAACAATATTTTACATATAATAAAACAACAAATATAAGATGCGAAAAAAGTGATTTTTCAAAAATATTTTTCGAATAGCGTTCTGCATTTTAAACGATATTTAATTTTAATTTGAATAAATTCGAGTCTACAGCCCTTATAACATAAGATTTAACACGATGTTAAGTTATTTTTAAACGGTTGAAAAAAAAGATATCGCTGATTCTAAGTAGTTGCATACAGTTGCTTAAAAACAAGTATTGGAACTGCAAGAAATATAATTCTAAGAGATTTCGTGGAATTCAGATTCTCTGAAAAAAGAAAGATGTTTTTTAACAAACAAAAATTTATATTCTATATTGTTCCATAATACTTCTTTATATTCAAACATTAACTACGAATAAAAATTTTTCATTTTTTGCGAGAGTTATTTTCTACTTAAGCCAAAAAAATCTAATTACTGACTTTTTTTTTTTTTTTTTTTGCACAAATGAAAATAAGCTCTAATTTAAAATTCTAGCTAAGACTGTAGATATAACTAATAATTTAAAAGTAGTAGACGGATGGCAGATTTAATTTCAAATGCAAGAAGAATCTGTACAAACTCTAAAGTGGAAAAGAAAGACTTCTGACAGTACAAAAAACAAGATTTCTTGCATTTAAAATTATACAATAAGAAGAGTTGTTCATTTTTTATGACTTTTAGAATTGAGTTAGCAGCTTAAAATTCCAGTTCAAAACAAACGTCGGTGATGAGTCGATGAAATTTCAAAAATGAGCTAGCAGCCTAAAACTCCAATCCAAAACAAATGTCATTTGAATAAAAGAGAAAGTGTTTTATCTGAGAGTTATATACGTCAATTACTAGCAGTCAAGTTTCAACATGTGCTTCGCCTATAAACAGGTTGATCTATTTGGAGCTCCAATTTTTCGATAATGTTGCCAAGTTGTGAAAAAAAAAAAAAAAAAAAAAGAATAAAAAACCTCTAATCTTAAACAACTTTAATAAGTGTTATGGCGAGCGAAGAGTTGCGGCTGCGTCATTTGAGTTTGACGACTTTGTGTTGGTTGCGTTTGTTGCGGGTAGGTGGCGCCCTGACAGCTGTTTGAACGTTCATAGTCCGAGTTCACCAATGTAGCGATGGTATTGGCGGAATTGTGCCAAAGTAGAGGTTGAATTCCACCAAGGATCGAACCGGCGATGTTTGGGTTTGAAGTCCAGTAACATCCATTCGACAAAAGTGAACGTTCATGTCTAGTGGCTGTTACTGGCTTATTAAGATATTACCATGAACCCAGTATTAACATGAATTGTTTCTTAGAAAGAAATAAGCAACAACTAAACACCTAAAATGCTAACGATTTCTCCGAGTTAATATCCTCTTTCGATTAGTGTTCCAACTAAATAACTTTGCTTCTTCATTATTCTTGTTACAAAATAAATAGTCAATATATTTATACAGAAATACCCCCCCCCCCCCAAATTTTCTATTTTAAAATTTGGATCTTATTTAAAGCTCAATACTGCAATTTTACAAACTAAGCTTTACAAAGAGGGAAACTTCCAGAGAAAGTTTTAATAACACGTACATCACTCAAAGTCTGCATTAGAAACTGAATTTAATGATCAATAATAATAATAATAATAAAAGATCAGCTAACTACTGCTCAACATTTTAATATTTTTGAAAATAAATGGTTCAATGGAAAATTTACAATATGGTTGAGAACTGAAAGAGTTAAATAGTTTCCAATTGTGATGTTGCCTAGCGATGTGTTGCTGTTTCTATGTATGCCTTTTTTTTTTTCTTTTAAAAAAAGTAAAGTTGTACTACACTGTTCTGTTTTTTTAAGCAAGTTTTGTGTCTTTTAATTGTATTGACAGCCATGAACGCAGCGGGTAGATGGAAGAATATCATTAATGACAGGATTTTAGGTATATTTAATTTGCTTTGAAGATTTTCGTTTAAAAGATATATCTTGATGTAAAAGTAAATTCGAAATTTTATGTTCTTACAATAACAAGTTTCTTAAAAAATCCTTATTCAATTAATTAGCTAATTCAACATTATTTTTATTATTTAGAAAGATGTGTGTGTTGATGATCTGCAGACTAGACTATTAGAATTTAGCATTTTTATAATTACAATGTGAGAGTTGGCATCTTCGAAATTTTTTTTAAAAATATGATTTTAGTTCATTACAAATTAAGCGAAATTTTTGCATCTTTTTGCTACAATATTTTCAGAGAAAATATTTTACAAAATTTTCTGACGAACTAAGAAAGACCGAGTATATGTACATGTTTAATACCTGCGTAATTTATAAAAGGAATACCTAAGTGAAGCTATAATTCTACAAAACGAAGAAGATGGATGTATTGGACATTTACAATTTAGATAACATTATGATGTACTGATGAGTCATTAAAGGACTCATCGTTTATACAATTGAATGTTCATATACACAATGATCAGTACATATCAGACTACTTCAGTATTGCCACAATATATTTAAAATTTTTTTGACAATCATGGACATCAAGTTATACCTAATAGATTAAGCTAAAAGAAAACAAAATATTTCTGGTAAACCAGTTGTTTGATATGTAGAGAAAAATGCATTTAAAAGAATATATTATACCTTTTAAAGGAGGTTCCATAACATATTATTTCTTTATTAGAAAAGATTGTAAGTTAAGACCACATTCTGATGTTTCTATTAAGATATCTAATTAATTAAATATACATACAATTTCATATATAATGGCATTTCTTAATTTAAATTCTAATTCATACCCATTAGTTTCTAAAATAGTTTTTATTTCCTGATCCAATTCCATTTATTTATTTATTTCTACATTAGATCTATAAAATGCTGACTTCTGTATTTTCACACTCTCCAAGTAAAAAGTAAAAACTCCTTAATGTTTATCACATTCTTTTAAAGGTACCCAAGATTCCCTTGCTCAAATTGGCATGTGACAAATAAATCACTATCTAAATCTCATGATAAATCCTGAAGAGACAAACTTCCCTCTCTTTTTTGCTCTTGTATCGTGATACAGACTGACACAAATCATTTCTTCTGTGTACAAATTATGACTCCTGAAATGAATTGAGTTTAATATTTCAAAAGTTTCAACTTCTAGGTTAAATGTCAGCCTAAATATGTTTACGTATTTGTATATTTAGCAATTAAAATGTGGACAATTTAATTGCTAAAAATATTTACTGCTTTGGCTCTTCTGTCAAAAATGGTGAATAGTAGTCAGTAGTGTAATGAACTCTCAATTCAAATTATTAATGCTGATTTAAATAATATAACCAGCTGGCTTTGAATATATAAACCTTTATAGAAATTAGACTAATATTTATAAAATTTACATGCAGGTTTAAAAAATAAAGTCCATAAATTTTAAGAAAGCAGTTTTTAATTACATTTAAGATAGGGCAATGTTTCATCAAAATGTATAATTTTCATTTATTACTGGTCAGAGTCCATAAGGCATTGATTTGGGGGGGGGGAGGGATAGACTGATATAAATTTATTTGATATTAAATTTATTAATACTTATACTTATCGCATACTTTCAATAAATGTTTTCAATTATCTCTGGAAAAGATTAAATTAACTAAAGCTATTTCTTCTGGACTAAAATACTTGCTTTTATTATTATTATTATTTGCATTCACTATTTTTTGAAGTTTTTCATAACCTGTGCAATGATTATTTCTACTTCTGAAAAAATTTTTGTTCCGAAATTACATTTTAATATAAATTTGCATAAAGTTTTTGGCATTTATAACTCACAGAATTTGTTAGATTTACATTAATTTGTCTCAACAGTGAAGGGGAAAGGGATGACTTTTACATTTCTTATTTTCGTAATTTTGTTGAATCATCTTTTTAAAAATTTATAATGATATAAGAACAATAAGAATATTAGCCATAAAATAAAAATAAAAAAAGACTACATTTTAAATTATTTATTTTTTTACACATACATGCTTTTATAAGTACAAAATAAGAAGACATATTAACATTGTGTATTATTTGTAAAAAGAAAGAAAAGCCAATTAGTTACTAATTTTTTTTAGTTTGTTAAAACTATAATAAAGCATTCCAGTACTTCAAATTGAAATGTGATTTCATTAATTAAATATATTACAGTGGTGAAAAACATTCACCAACAAAAATTTTAACAATATATAAAAATTCTAATAAATACATTGACACAAAAATAACAAATATTTAATAAAGAATAGATTAGATCTTAAAGACAATGACATCAAGATGATCAAGTGAGGACACCATTCATTTTTAAAGCATGTGATACAGTTAAAAAACAATAGATTAGGATTCAGACAATAATTGAAATTCATTGATAATTGATCACCAAAATATATTGTCAAAGAAAAATCGACAAAAACACTACCCTGCCGTACAACTGAAACAGTTAATTATTTCAATAAGCAATTTCGGTTATTAAACTAAGCACTAATTAAATATTTTCTTAATTACAGTTAAAATAACAATAAAAAACTCAGTTTTTAGCCGAAATAAATATGAATATAACGTAGATAATACTTTTACATTTGATTAGTAAAGAATAGACAATTAAAGAAATTTCACAATTAAAATCCTTTATATAGGTTGGTCAGACAAATTCATTTAAGGTTGACATGGAATGTCCATAAAATATACACATACACAACACCTATCACACAATATATATATTAGCATCGGTTCATTCATGTTTCAACCTAGCTTGTCGCACATCTTGGAGTCTGGGATAATCAACAAATTCTGGGCCATTGTACATTATTACAATGAAACTGGCAACAACCATTCCAAACCAAAACATGATAAATAAGAATGTTTCCAAGTTCAAAACTGAAAAAGAAAAACAGAAATATCAGAAATACAAGATAACAAAAATAACTATTTTGATATCTCACCTCTTTCAACATTACTAGAAAATAAAGTGAAGATTATACACATACACAAAAAGACAATTACTGAATTAAAAAGCACAAATATTTATTTAAAATTATAATTTTATCTTAAATTCTTTTAACAATGTATCCTAAAGGATCACCTTGATTTTCTTCAAAACAAGTCTTCATCTACATACACCCAAAAAACTCTATATTAGAATAATTTAAAATAGTGATCATATTTTGAAAAAATGGAACTGTATTCCCTTATCCTAGATTTGAATAAAATGCCTTGATTTCTTCATTATACAATTCAAATGGATATTAACTATAATTATAAAAGTCAGGGACTATAATCTTTGAAACAGAAAATCAGGACACATTTAGTATAATTGTCCAACATATACACATAAAATAGAAAATTAATATATATCTATCATTTTGGCAAACTCCAAATTTTGTTGTGTTGTTTGATTGCATACATGAGTTATTACTAATTTACAAAATTCATTTGAAAACTTTGTTCTTTTAATGTTTTATACATCCCTTCATTCATTTTTTGGCATTACTTCCTAAAAATTTTAAATAAAAACATATAATCTCAATCCTAAATATTATAAGACAAAAAAAAAAAAAAAAAAAAAAAATCCTTTTTATGGAAAAAAAGTCATTAGAGTTGAAACAATTCACCATGCAGTTATTAAATATAAAAAATTTAAAGAAATTAATAACAAAACATATATATACCACTTACCAGTAGGTATTAAGAAAGACAGGAAGCACATCGAAATTGCCAACAGCATAATAATAGGAAGCTAATGAAAATACATGAACATTATAACAGCAATTCAACACAAATATATTTTTTAAAAATCTAAAATAAAAGAATAGCATATGTAACTGTTAAAAATTAATAAATAATGATATACAGGATTTTATTAATATGCATATACAAAGAAATGCAATTCAAAATAGTTTTTCGATAAAACCTGTAGAGAATATTTTTAATTAAAAAGATTAATTAAATGAAAATTTTTAAGTTTACATGTTTAATAAAAATAATTTTGGAAGTAACAATGCAGAAAACTTAATACATGCAATATGTATGCTACATTTACAAAGGATATCAAAAATTCATTACCCCCTTCTAATTTATAATGAAAAAACTTATTTTCATATTATATATATATATATATATATATATATATATATATATCAAATGAAATAAGTAGTAATTATATACGAATTTCTAAGTAGAGGAATGAAATTGGAGCTAAAGTAAAATAGTAAAAGTTCAATTAAAGCAAAATAATTTTCAATTTCAGTATTTTCTAAAATCAAAAAATAAAAGCTACCAGACAGAAACAATATTGATTACTATAATTACAAAATACATTTGAAAACATTTAAAAAAACATTCAAATAAGATTAAACAGAAATTTAATACATACTGCTGAGAATTTCAAATCCTTATCTTCCTTCAATGGGCATGGCTTTGCAACACCTTCATCCTCATCTACTTGGTAAATTCCAAGAAACAAGTCAATGGAATCCTATAAAGGGAAATATGAAGTTTTAATATACAGTAATTCTTTTTTACTAAAATTGTCTTTTGATATTATAATCCAAGAATTTGTTTAATTTATTGATTTCTTTTCTTTATAAAAAAGAATTGAATGGAATCAGAGTAAACAAGGAAAACTGTTGTAAAAATTAAGCATTTTCCAGCATCTTAAAAAAAAAAATGTAAATGCATGTTATGAAGACCCTATGTATTTTTTAAGCAAGGGGGATCTGTATTATACTAATGCATAGATTTATAGAAAAAATTAAAATGCATATTAAAAAAAAATCAATATTTATTTGTGTAAGTATTTTTCTAATGCCTAATGTCAAAACACAGCATGATCAAAAAAATTTGGAAAAAGACAAAAAATTTTCTTTATCATGCTTATATTAAAGAATAAAAATTAAAGGACGCATTAAAAAATCAATATTTAATCTTGCTTTAAAAACTTATCTCGAAATTTTAAATAAAACTTAGGTTATTTTCCTCCCTTATTCTGTTAATATTGACCCCCCCTCCTTTAAATCTCAATAAATATTGTAATTGCAACATTGTAAAAATAATCTTTGAAAAAAAAAAACTAACAAAAACCCTTTCTGCACCTTAATTAAAACAATCTAATAAGATTTGGTGAATTCTAAAAATGGCAATAACTTGGTTTTGAGAATCAATTGAATTTCACTGCAAACTGAAAATGCCAAAGTTATTTTTAAGGTTTAAAGCCTTCATTGGTTAATTTCTTTAATAATAGGCTATAATCCACTAATCGTGTTAAATAGTTACATTTCCCCCTTCCATATATACTTTGTGTTACATTATTAAAGTTGGCTATAAATTATACATGCTTTGTTTTTAAGCAATAAAATTGATAATCGTTACTTTTTAAGGTTTGTTATATGATCAAACCTAATGGCATGCAGTATAACTAATATATGGGATACAATGATCATAGATGTGAAAAGGGGAATGACTCAAAAATTCTATTATATAATGTGGACGATCTACTAGAAAACAGACAGAAAATTCTCATTAGATATATTTATACAAAAATTTGAACACCAGAATTACATTTTCAAAACATAAAAAGGTTTAATGTAAGATACAAATTATGTCATTCTCTTTTGATACCTCCCTTTTTGAGATTTCAACAGTGATAGAATTTGCATGCCATTGAGAATTAGTTTTAGCAATGTTTTACTTTTTTGGGGAAGAAGGGGCAATTATTAGGTATTGTTTTGCATACTGATAGGAAAATATGCTGTTGTTTTCAATCTGTATGCTTTTCTACAGCATGTGCTTTCATAATTCAAAAACTGTTTAATTTTTCTTATTCTAAATCTTTAAAAAAATATATATTGTATAAAAAATGTATAATGATAAAGATTATTTTTAATGGATTAATTTTATTGCACCAATTTATTTCACTTCATGTTTTTGGATTATATAAATTGTGCCATTTTCAAACTTTCAAGCAGTTTTAAAACGTTTTTTATTTTATTTTTAAAAAGTCGGTATTTAGAATTTATAACAAAATTCCTGCAAACAATTGACTAGAGATTTTTTTTACGAGAATATTATTTTTGTTTATTATGTCAAAAATATTCGAGGAGATTTTTCAATTTTTTAACTGCTATATGTAACACACACTATAATATGTAACACCTTTTTTCTCATTTCTTGCTCTTTTTTTCTCTTTTCTCTTCTCATCACTTGCTTGATTTTTTTTATTTCATTTCAAATTTTATAATATGCCAAAGTGTTAATAGAATACTTCGAAATAAAAGATAATTAGCCAGAGTTTAAATATTTAGAAGCACAGCTTTGTACTTGAGGGTTGGTTATTTTTTCAATGAGTTTATATATCCATATAATGGCATACATATCATCATAATACTCTTTTTCTTTTATTTGACCATGATCAAGACCTTTTCTAAAATTTTCAATTAATAATAACTCTTGTCTGCAAATACACTTACCCTCCATTATACTTGTTATTACTGTTTTATTCATAATGGAATTACTATTTTTTGCTTGAGTTTTGAAATAGTAAATTGAATGATAATATAAGTTGAATGATCACAAAAGTTATATAATATTTATAAAATTCTAGTGCATGTCTTAATTAAATCTGTGAATATTATTAAAATAGGAATAAAAATTTATATAATTTATGTATAAAATTAATTTTTTAAGACATCAGATTTTGAATTCACGATTTAATAAAACTAACTAATTTTACTTGTCAAAGGCCTTAAGTTGAACTTTTAATACTTTTTTTTATGCAGAATGAAACAAGTTTTCTTAAACCAGTAATACAAAGGGTAAAATTTTAAAAATTATTACAGTAAAAAAAAAGCCATACTACAAATTGTAATACGTAGACAGTGCTTTGGCACTGTCTAAAGGGGTTTTAGCACAATTATTTTCTAACTAATTTTATTCAAAGAAAAATTAATATTTTTACTACATAAATTGAAACTTTCTTTTATTTGGAGTCATTTGAATTAATCAATATGTGATATATAATAAATATCATTATAAATATAAAAATATTGATATGCTTTCGTTGAAATATTGCGATGAAGTCTGGTCTTCTCCCAGCCTTAGTCTATAGTAGCAAAAAGGAAAAATGACACTGTATAAGATTTAAACACTGTAAAAAATGTATTTAAGTTTTCGAACTGGATTGTTATCCATTAAATATCCTAACAATATTCATATGTGTGTAAATATATGCAAAATAAAATTTATATAGTTTAAATTTTCCCAAATAATTATTGTTTCAAAAATTAATAATGAATGAATAAGTAAGATTAAAAAAAGCTAGGAAAAATTTAATTCCAACTTATCAGAATTCTACAAATTCTTTGAAATAAAGGTATTTTAAGTCGGTAAGACATTTTTTGAGTAAAAATGCACTTAATCCCTACTCCAAAACTGGCATTTTAATTTTCAAAAACTAAGTACCTTTAATATATGAAAAAGTACTATCATTTACCACATTTTTTGCTCTTTTATTTTTTAATAAATGCTTTTAACAATTTAAAAAATGTCAAACTATGAAAAAATATAAAAGTTTTTTTTGACCAAATAGCATACATTGAGTATCAAAATGTGATTTCTCAAAATTATTTAAAGAAAAGAAAATGGAAACGGATATTATATACAAACACCATAAATTATATATAGTCTTAAGTATATAATTCCAAGAAAAAACTTATACTTATGAAATATATTCATTTCACATTCCTTTGAGCAAAATGTATGTATATTTATAAAAATTGTAATTAACTGTAAGGTTATACAAAAAATTTTCTGTGTTAGTGATTTTACACATCCTCTGTTTCAGAGATATTTATGGATGACACCAAACAAATAATTCATTATCAATAGTTTTAAATATAAGAAATCATTGATATTCTTCAAAAACAAATTTTAAATCTATTTTCTGTAAAAAATTAAGTTACTTCAGTTAATAAATAGCAAACAAAAACTATATATGCAATTACTTGACGGAAGCCATCAGAAAAGTTATTCTTGAAATATCGAATCATGGAATTCACACCATCCTTCAATAAACCTTGTTTGCTCCTTTTGCCAGTCCTAAAAGGATAATTTTTAAAACTGTTATACAGAAAATAAAGATCATGATTTCAAACAGTAAGAATAGTTTTCATTCATTATAAATTCTAACTTAATTCTAATATTTGCTCTCATTCATGCCTTCCGTAATTTTTATTGTTAACAATATAATTTATTCAAGTACACACATGAAAAGATAATTTGAAGCATGTCTTACGTTTTAAAAACAGAAAAGGAAGTATAATTGAAAGCGAAGGAATTAATTTGTTAAATTAAAACAGGAATAAGAAAATTACCTGGTAAAATCAGTCTTCAATGCGCCAGTTCCAGCATATTCAATGCTCAGAACATCTGCATGATCTGCCCAAGCTGTACAAGAAAATCCATATTACATGAAGCTACAAGTCATCCTTCATTACTTAAATAGCAAATAAATAAATTACTTACCATTCTTATATACATATTCAAAGACAGGCTGGTTTTCAACATCTTGGCCTTTATTCAAAATACCAAGTTTCTAAGAGAGAAAAAAGTAATCACCTTAATGTAAAAATGCAATACTATTACAATGATATACTATAATAAATGCATTTTTATACAGACAAAAAAGTATATTACTAGCAATGTAAATAAATCAAAAGTACAAAGAATATCAGTATATCTTCTCCTGCTTCTAGCAAACTAACACGTTAAAAAAGTAAATCTATTCTATAAGATATAGTGGGGTAAAAAAGACCATAACATTGGCTACTTTTAACAATGATATGTTACTCGATTTAAATTATGAAAAACATTAACAATTTTTTTCTAAGATATTTAGCATTATACTATTTGAGTGTTGCTACAATTTTTTATTTGCTTTGCTTTTAAAATAATAAAACTAGTAACCATTACTTCCTAAGGCTTTCTATTTCGTAATTTTACCCCATGGCATTTGATAAAATGAATGTAGATGGAAAAAGTAGAATGATCATAAAAAATTCTATTATATGACTATGAATATATGGAAAATAGGCAATACATCATATATTAAGTATATTCAAATCAAACTTTCCATTATCAAAAATTTAAAGTATAGTGCATTATTTAGTGTGGAATCTTGAGTCATGTGGTATTTGAAAATATTCACTTTCAAATCTATCTACATCTTCTGCACAACAATATATTTCTAAAAGAAAAAATTTAGTAGAATATTTTGACTGCAAATAAGTCAGTTTCGGTTTGTAAAATTTGATAATCTAAAGGTTTTATTAACTTTTTGCTGTAGTACTTTGACAATACTTGACAACTAATAAATATTTTATCTGAAGAAAGAGCTCTTTCACTTAGATTTTCCATTCATTCTTTGTCTGACTTTCTTCCGAGTAAAAGTATAGGATTTCTACACTGTCAATGAGTTTGGATAAATGTATATTTTCTTAATTTGATGCTATGAATGCTCTTCAAGATAAGAATTGGCCTTTTCTTTCAAGGGGCCTGGGTATAAAAATCCATTTTAATCCTTAAATTTTTTGTAAAATTAAAAAAAAAAAAATGCAAACATGAACTTACAATCTGCCTATTTATTTAATGCTCGTTTTTGTTATTAATTACATCAGAAAAATTACAATTTTTGATACTTAGTATAGAAAATGCATTAAGTTTTCTGCACGTATGCTTGGTCAAATTTTTATTTACATTAATCAGTTAATTTTAATCACAATTTTTTATTTACTTTAATCAATTAAAACAGTACTCAGCATTTGTAAGGCAATTGGCAATGTGAAATTTTTCAACACAATTAATACTTTTAGAAATAACACGTTACAACTATTATTTAGTTTGCATTGAAATAACTTATGTATTATTTACACTCCTTTCAATGAATATGAATTTCATTTTATCACATTGAGCAAATTTCACAGTTTCTACATTTTTACTGCAAGATTCTGTATTTATGTGTAACTTTCTTCTCTAAATTGAAATTTTAATTCTAACTTCTTAAATCTAAGCAATTTTAATGTCAGAATTACTTCACAGCCAAGAAAACAAATCTACTTAAGATTTCTTGAAATCTAACATTTTTTCACACCTAAATTAGTATTTCCTTGCCATAAGTATGCTTAGATTTAACAATATTAAATATTTTATAGCATGAATTATGTGAATACTATATGCAATCTAACATGGTAGGTGAGGTAAGTGACCCTGTGCTTATGTTTTGTTTATAATGTTACACTCTTGCACTATACTGTAATACATATCGTAAACTTAGAACAATTCCAAATCTGTCGACTACTGCAGTTAAATGTCTTCCTTTCTTTCCAATACGTTATAGTTTAGAACAGTGATGGGGAAACTACGGCCCGCGGGAAAAGTCCGGCCCACGGAAAGGTTTAATCCAGCCCATTTAAGAGGGTCGTCGTGAGAATGTTTGAACCCATTTTTACTTCGTAATGTGACGACCCGCATAAAAATCTTTTCTCATTTTCCAAGAATACAATCTTTAAAATTCACTATATCAAACAATAAGATTAAAAAATACAAAATTAATTTGGGAAAACTATCTTCAGAATTTGAAAGGAGATTTTAGGATTTTAGAAAAATAAAACCAGAGTTTAAACGCAAAAATACTATTTTTGCGACCCCATTCAATGTTAATTACGAAGAAGTTGATGCAAAATTTCAACTTGAGTTAATAGAACTGAACTGTAATACTCTCCTGAAACAAACTTTTCATACAGTACCTTTACTAGAATTTTATAAAAATTTAAGTCCAGATAATTTCCCAAATCTAATTACTCATGCAATGAAGATAATGACAATGTTCGGCTCATCTTATATATGCGAACAAATCTTTTCAACAATGAAGCTTAGGAAAACTTCTTTAAGAAACAGAATTACAGATGAGCACCTTTCAGCAGTTTTAAGAATTTCTGCTTCGCAAATGGAACCGGACTATGATGAAATTTTAATAAAACAGTCTCAATTTCATTTTTCTCATGCACCATCAACCAGTAATGACACCAGAAAATAAAGTGATAATACTTCACATCAAGAACTACACTAAATTCATTTTATATTTTGTGCTTATAATTTTCTTACCTTTTGCTTTTTTACTATTTAAATAATAAGTGTATGTAATAATATATGTATCTGTTTATAGAGCACATAATTTTTTTAACGATTAAGCATTATTCTTTGGCCCGCTACGATCGTCTAGTCATTACAAATGGCCAGTCTTAAAAAAAGTTTCCCCACCACTGGTTTAGAACATTATTTAAGTTCTTGATAAAGTTGGGGGCAACTCAATCATGGGCCCCAGTGTATAGCATCTACTGCAACCCACAGATGGCTGGCCCTAAAGATAAGCTACAACTATATTTGCAACCAGAGCTTCATCTGTTATCTTTCTTTTTCTCTCATATTTTCAATTTCAAAAATTTTTTGCATTTTTATTTATTTACTTTTACTCAATACTAGAGGTAATAAAGCTGAAAAAAAATCTAATTTTAGTACTTCCAACAAAGATGCAATTTTCCAAAAAACAGAAATACTACTATCTTTTTTGAAATTGGGGATGCTTTTATCACATTCTTTGAAGCTGATATAGGTGAGCTGTATGCCATTTGAATAACAACTCTTCAGGTCTCTACAATCGGCTTTATTGACTGGACAAAATTCATGCCCTTGAAAATCTTTCATGGCAACTTGAAGAAAATTTCTCTGTCAGCTGCTTTAAAATGGTGGGGAAAAATTAGCTTTATAGATATCAACTTTAGAAGTATCTGTGCTCTCCTCAAACTATTTCTTTAATTTTTTTTCCACTTTTTCCTCAAAAATTTAAACAGTACCATATTTTTAAATTATGCCTAACTGATGAATATAACTGCATGAACACAAAGAAATATATTATGATAAAATATACACACCATTAACCTTTAGCTTACGGCTGGTACAACAGTTGTACCAGGATTTTTTTTACCTTTCCGTACGGCTCGGTACAACTGCTGTACCAGGAACTAGTTTGGATTTCCTTTCCCCACTTCAGCTTTCCAACTGAGCCGTAATTGCCTGATAAAACTCCCTCCGTATTGTGTCGCGCCCCTTATGGTCGAGAATCACCATTGTAATCACTGTTGGCGACAATGAAACTTTTGACCGTGTTTTGGCGACATTCCTTTTTAAACTTCCTAGGGGAGTGAGTACAGTACAGAATGAAAGAGCATAATTTCATTTTTGACTAGTACTTGATTGAAAACATTGTACTTTTCCTTCGTTCCTTCATTTAAAAATCATTACTCCATTCCTTCAAAATCAAAATGAAATGAAGAAGCTGAAGACACTCCTTGGAGAAAAATATTTGTCAAAAAATATATTTTGATAAAAAAATTTTTTAGAAAGTTAAAGCAACTTTAATCCTAAAAATTTCATGAATTATTAATTGCAATTACAGCAAAAATTATGTTTTGGGAAATAAAACAATTCTTTCTTTTAACTGATAAAAATGAAATAATTTTTTTTTAATCTCAAACAAGAATTGGTTAAAAAGACTTCCTTTGTCACTAAATAAAACAATGCTTCACAACTAAAAATTTTCATTCAAAAAATTTACAACTTTATATTAATATATGTTTATAGTTGAGTCCATCTAATCGAATGATAAATATTTGAACCAAGAATTATTTGATGTTTCATATCATGCTATGGTCTAATGAAAGTAATTGGTGCCCAAGACGAAATGATACCTACATTTTTTTTTTCAGTTTAAAATTTTCATATTTGAACTCGATATATTTCTGCTAGAAATATATTTGGTTATGATGTTTAATTAAACTCGTGGCTTCATCATTATTTGTAATTATTTATGAAAACGATGGATTTAATATTTCATAATTCTGTAAACGTTAGAAAGTTTTAAAATAATGAAGGAGATTCATAAAATCTATCAAAATAATAATTAGTTTCTCCATGCGTTCAAGTAACAGAAAAGAAATATTAAAATCTTATAGCTTTATTTCAGTCCACTGAAAAATAATTGAAATCTCAAATTATTCCGGAAATATTTGCTTTGAAATAAAACAAAACTGCAATAAAAAGTCAGGAATTCTATATTTATTTCTATTTCTCAAAGATAATCTAAATCATTTTTTAGTAAAAATACTAGTATTGAATAATGAATGCTGATAATAGAGAATGTTATACAGAAAAAGAGCTTCAAAAATAAAGTTAAAAACTTTTAACATGAAATAATATAACTTAATAATGTAATTTATAAACTTTTTAATTTATGAATCATATCTTATGTATCGAATTCATTTCAAGTCTTACTTTATTGTTGGTTATATTGATTGTCTTAAATCTGCTGATTAAATTTTGTGTAGAAATTTTTTTATATATAATTAAGCTACTGAATGTCTACAAAACTGAACATATTTTTTTAAAAAAATACTACTCTGTAATCAGAAATTGAAATTCTCAGCAAAAAATGTTTTCAATTTAAATTTTAAGCATCGGCAATATAATGGAAAAACGCTACTAGTAATTTACATTACAAACGGTGTGAACTATGTCGGGAATAAAAATTACATTCAATTACTATGGGAATAATATATTATAAAAAACATTTGTAGATATTTTTAATTTGCAGAGGAATAGAGAATTGTTATCCGTGTAATGCCCGAAGATATGTGAATACTTTAAAAAAAATATGAACAATTAGGATCTTTATACATATATGATATGCATAAATCGTTACATTTTATTAAAATTAATGAGTTAAAATTATAAAAATAAAGTAAAATTCACTATGATGTGTTCAAGCAATGTGAGTTTAATTCGCAGTTTCAGTAAAGCTTGAGAAATGGATTTAATTTTAAGTACAATTGAAAATTTTTTGTTCAATGTACTAAACTATTCAGCATATATCGTATTTACAATTTGTTTACTGTCATAATATTTGATGCAATATTTCTTACTACAGAATTGATGAAATAATTTTGAGAAGGAAAAAAATAAAACTGCGATTAAAAGCCTACTCTAGAGTTCGGCAGAGACGAAACCGCAAAAAAAGGCAACCCACTTACTACGGAACGGACAGATGACCAATTAACTCTACGGGTGGTTGAAATTGAAGAGCTTATCTTCAATAACCACCCTTAAAAGAAGGGGAAAGCATCTTGTAGTTTCTAACACTAAGCGCCGTATTCAAAGGAACTTTTTTGAGTTTGGGTAGCCGCAGTCTAAAGGTTAAGAAACTTAATTTTTGATATTGAGCATAACAATAAGAAAAAGTATTTTAATTTTTGAACCATGCAAAAGTTAATCTTATATATTTGTGTATGTGTTTAAAATTTCCCTATTTTCAAATGACTAAATAGGTTAGCTAAATTTTTTTTATTACAAAAAAATTTTTATTTTCATCAGAATATATGTCAACTGCTTCTCAAAAAAGAAAAACAACAAAACAATTCTAACCATTTTCAAGGTATACTTCAGTAGCTAAGTTTAACTTATTTAAACTTTTACCTCAATTCACTTAAACTTCTTGAAAATAAAGAGAATATTATTTCTTCAGGTATAGAATTATATTTTTTATTTGATTAGGAATAAGAATTGAAAATGTACATTCAAAATTTCAATAACTTTAAAATAAAAAATGGCAAAATAAACTTAAGGTTTTCAACAGAGTCAAACAAAAATGGATAAGTAGATTAATTCTACTGAAAGAATGTTAAAATCAATATTTTAACATGAATGCAGAATACTGCAGGTAGTTTTTTCAATGCAGAATACTGTTGGTTTCTGCAGAACAGTAGGGTAAAGTGGAATAAAATGTACAATAATTATCACATTTATTATTTTATTGGGATGCTGATTCCCCCCCCCCTTCACATAATTAGCAATATTTTTGATTAAATTTGCTTGGTGACATTCTTTTTGCATCTACTTATTCTTTTTTGTTTGGAACCAACAGCTTTTTTAAAGGAGTATATAAAATATTTGTTTATATTGAAACAGCATAAGACATTTACCTGTAACTGTAGCTGCAAAGATTCCCTAGCCAGTAAACTTTGGACCACATTTGTACGATCCAGACAATCAATGCAATTGGTTCGAAAGACACCTTCTTGTACACAAGGTACAGACCCATCTCGTAACATCATAAAGTAACTATAAATAAATATATAATTAAGGATATACCAATGCTAAAAAAAGTTTTCTAGAAAACTAAATGCTGAACAAATAATTACAAACCCCATATCAATCAAATCTTGATGTACACGATTAATTAAAATAGATAATCTGTCCCATCTCATATGACGACATTCATGATGAAAATCAAATGATTCATACCTAAAAAAGGTATTCACAGTTTATTAATAAAACCAATAAACCATAAAAAATAATAAGAAAAATTTAGCAGTTTTACTTACTTGATATTTGAATTTCCAGATGCAGTAACCGCATGAGCTAATGCTTTTTCTAATGTGTCTTCAGCACCTTTATGATCGATCTAAAAAGAAACAAACAACAACAACAACAAACCATTAAATTTATTAAGTGTTATTAAATTTGATTTCTAATTTTGACTCTTTGCAATAAACAAAAACTCTAGATTAAAATAACAGGCATTTTAGCAAATTTAGCAAAAAATGTTATTTTGACACTAACTGAAACAAAACAAATCAGCTTTGAAAATCGTGAAGGCACAGTAACAATCAATCATAAAAACAAAATTAAATCCAGTATATGTCTATGATTTACATTCTTTGTCTTTATTCTTGAATGATTCAATGTTAAAAAGTAAATTATTTTATTCACCTAACTTTAAAAAACAAAATTACTTTTTAACTGTATTTCCTATACTCATTATTATTCATAGATTTATCCAACCAAAATTGGAACATATAATATTTGAGCAATATAAGATTAGTGTAAAATTTACAGGGAAATTATTTTCAAATTTATAAATAAAAATTATATATTGCATCGCCGACAAAATCAACAGAATGCTATTTATTACCATTTTTTAAAATAATTTAATAAAATATTTATAATATATATAAATATTTATAAATAATTATAAATATTTATAAATAATTATATTTTGAGCAAAGTTTAATAGTTGTTACCATCATACTCATGTAATTAGTGTAAAATTGTTCATTTGCTCACATGATTGCAAATATATACAACATATTTTTGATCATTTTAAATCCTCAAAAAATCTTTTATTTATATTAATATGGAAAAGTAGAATTCATGTTGTAATGTTATTATAATTACTTACAACACACACAAAAATATGAATTTACAATATTGATCAACAGATGAATTGTGTTTATAGATGTGAATACAACCCTAATGATATTAAATTTTGCCGCTTTATATTGTTCTTTTCTGTCAAAACTTCTCAATCAATGAGAAACAAATTTAAATAGGGTTGTACAAATTTAGTAAAATCAAGGTAAGTTCACAAAGATTTCAGACACTTTATTCAAATATTTATTATTCTAAAATGAAACATTTGGAACAATAATTTTATATACACTTGAAAACTTGTTAAAAATTAAATTTAATAGCCCTTTTACATTAATTTTTTAGACACTGTTTGATTATTTTCATATTTTTTATACATTTACAAAACTTAAATTATCAAAAAGAAGTTGGAAATAATCACATTGCCATTGAAGATAAAAGAAAGCTTGATAAAAAGTTCAAAAATATTTTTGTGTATCTGTACACAGCAGCTCTCCAGTTCCATATGAATAATTTATCATTAAAATCTGATATTGTGATATAACAAATGGAACTACAACCAGGAATTGCTTCAGTACTCTCAAAAGAAATACATGAGATCAGTATTGGACCATTTAGAACTGATGCTGGATTGCTTCAAATGCAATTGCTAGATTTGAAAACAAAACACTTGTGGAGTGGTGAATTCACAAAACTCAAAGTGCAAGTTGGAAGAATTGGAGATCCAGAAATACATACATATTGTGTTGCACAAGTGGACAATTCCACAAGTTGAGCCCCTCATATTCGATGCATTGAATAGCGTTCCAGAATGCTGCAGGGAAGTTGGCATATGGAGTGCTGATGATCTTTGGGTTGACAAATGTGAGCAAGCATTCTCTTGCATGAATACAATCAAAAGTAATTTACAAATTAACAATAATTAGTCATATTTGAAACAACAAACTATAAGCCAGATTTGATCAAATTTTCAAAAGACATGCAAAGCCAATGCTCCCATTGATGTAATGTCTAAATTATTTTTTTCATGAACAAAAATTATTCTGCATTTAAAGCAGTTTATTTTAAATAAAAAAAAAAAATCAAATACATATAAGCAAACACTATAATATTTAATCAATAAATTTTAGTGGCTCTTTAAAAAATTGAAAATTTTGTAAATTGCTGCTTTTGGCTCTTCTGTTTCAATAGGTTGTGACCCCTACCCAAGACAGCTAATTTTAAAAATCTTTGTATCTGAGTGTCAAAACAAATGCATTTTTTTAAATGTATTTATATCTTTAGATAAATTTTGGGTATAAAATAAAACCAGGAAATATGAAAATACATTTCTATTGAAAAATATGTGGTTTTATCTTAAATGCATTATACAAATTTAATTTGCTTTTAGCTGCCTATTGCTAAGTGTGTGTGTGTGTTTTTAATGTGCTTGAGAACAAGAGGAGCAGTTGTGTAGATATATGCATATATTTTAAGAGGGACCTTCAGAATATAGAGGAATTTATTTATCAAGATAAAATATTTTACATAAAATTAAATAATTTATTAGAAAGGATTAAATTTGCATACTGAAAAAAATTGCAAGAAATCTGCAAGTAATAATAATGAAAAAAAATCTTAAAATTGAATGATTCAAAAACATTTTAAAAATAATATTTTTAAATCCAGGCTTTAAAAATTTAAAGCATTAATATTATATGAAAGATGAAAATTAGCAAGTATTTTTTGTATTATTCATTTTAAAAAAATTCTCAATCATTAAAAATTTTTTTTAACATTTAATAGCACAAAATAACAGATAATACTTACAAGATTCACAATAATTTGTGGTCCATATGTGAATATTTGATTATCAAAGTGCTTCTGGAAACCCTCCAACTACAAAAATCATATTGTAAACATAAGACACTTTATAAAAAAAATTAATATAAATGATCTTTTAATTTTAAAAACTAACAAACAGTGTCTTACATGATTAAGATTTTCCAAAGCAGGTCTTGGTTTGTATTTCAAATTTGGAAATTGGTTCCAAAACAGAGGAATAGAGCCACGAGTCTAAAAATTTAGAAGTTACATTAGTCATATAAATCTACCAACGACAGTAAAATGCAAAAAATATTGTTTCAAGCTTCACATACTTGAACAAATGAACTCTTAGAGCCATCGCATTCCACTATTTGTTCTGTTTCAACAAAGTTTGCAGCTTGACCATCAGCATCCAAACCACGCATAAAAAAGCGTGTGCCAGCACGCAAAACACTCCTTCGAGATATAAGAATCCAAGCAAATGACTTTTGATTTATGGTGCACTGCTTAATAGCAATAACTTTTTTTTATTTAAGGATCAAAACTTACTAAATACAATATGTATGCAGAAATATCACAAAAAATTTTAATTTCAAATGCAAGGCATTAAAAGCAAAATTTATTCTTTAAAAAATGTTAAAAGATTCATTCATATTTTTCAATAATGAATTAAATTTTGGGCTACCTTTTTTTTTATTTATAAAAAAATTAGATAAGAGCTCACAAATATTTAATTACATAAATGGGTGAAAAAATGAACAAACTAAATATAATATTCTTTATTCAAAGAAAGCTCTTATAAATAAATATAGAACTTTAAAAAAAATGTAACATTTAAAACTATAAAATTCATTTTGAGGAAGATGAAGAGCATATTATATTATAAATATATCTTAATTAAAATTTTCATAAACTAAGCCAGCAAGCCATACCAAAAAGCCAAATATATAACAAAGAATAGTAAAAAAAATAAATTTTAACTAAGATTAGAACATCTAACTTCTAAAGATTTTCCTCACTAAAAAGGAAATCAAATATTACACTCTGAAAACAAGGAAAGATCATTTTGAAAATTAGAAGTTAAGTTCACTTCAAGGTCTTTAAATGGATTTTTTGACAAAGATTTCTTACCAAGATAATATCAAGGTTGTCTACTTCAAGGACACACAATAGAGAAATTTAAGTATGATCCCCCCCTGCCCATAGAGATAGAGAAAAACCAGTCAAAGTAAAATATTGCAAGAATTCATTTTGTTAAGGGGGAAAAATTAATAGAGAAATAAGCAATACATATTTTTTACTTAATTTGTAAGTATATGGTGAATATTTTAGGGTCTTCATGGAATAACACAGTTTTGCATAACATTTTTGTCATTAATTACTGCAATTCTATTATAATAATTTGTAATATATTTTCCATTTGTATATGATTGGTACATAACTTCAATAGAAGAGTCTCATTCAATAAACTATTAAGTAAATATTCATATAAAAGTAAATATATACTTTCAATAATTTATACAAAAAACATTACTAAATAGGTCCTTCAACCAAATAAAACTAATATAACTACCTATATATCATTTCATATTAAAAGATAATTGTTCTCCATTAAAGCATATTTAATAATTAGAACATTAAAAAAAATTTAAATGCTTCAGTTTTTAAAATTATCATATATTAAAATGAATATATTAGTAATAAAGGATACATCCATGTATAACGGGAAGCCAATAATTTTGAAGCTGAAAATATTAAAATATTTAATACAAATTTATTAGATTTTTCATTCGATAAACAACAATTTTTATAAAGACAATATTAAAGTTTACAATTGCATATGGTATCATTTTAATTATTTTACAATGAAAAACCAGATTTAGATTAAAGAAATACCTCTTGCTGAGCCAGAAAATCTCTCATAATGTGGGAATTCCATATAAACCTTTGGTCGGCCTGAAAAAAATAATTACTTTTAAAATTTTAATCAACAGCTAAATGAGGTTTTTTAAAAAAGTAAAAAAATATTATGTTTCAGAGGAACATTGAAAAATAATTTAATATTTTAAAAACAAAGTTTTTCTTATTTAAGATTTAAAAAAAGGGGGGGGGGGAAGAAAAATTAAAAATAAACTAAAAAATGACTAGCATAAGCTTTTACATAAATCATGAATTACTTATCACATTTACTAAAGATGTCAAGTAAAATTTACAACTTTTATGCATAAATTCCTTCACAACAGATGTAAAAATGGAAGGAAAATAAATTTTTACTCTTACTTTGGCTTTTTATGGAAGATGATTATTAAAAATATATTTGTTATTTAAAAAACAATTAGCTTCGATTCTGAAATTTGTGCACGCATTTCATGATAAGACTAGCCTAAAACTTAAAATTATATATACTTTTCTTTTAAAGAAGTAAAAAAGTAAGCATCAAACAAGCAGTTTCTTATATTAATCAACAATAATTTTCTATCTCTTAATGTAAAATGCAGAATAATTAAATTGAAAGTGTTCTGGTAGGTAATTAATAAAAATAACAATTACTTTTTAAACAGCTCTATGGAATAAAACTACTATAAAAATTAATATGACAATTATAATCTTTCAATTTAGATAAAATATTTGTACTTACACGCTGAAATATTGGCATTTGCACAAAGTCAGGACTTGTATTGTGAAGTCGCTGTAAAGTGTGGCTGAGATCATAAGTGTAAGAAAAATAAAAATATGGAGTGGTTAGCACAGCATCTACCATTGACAAATACTGCTTATTATACTGCACCTACAAATAGAAAGGGATTTTTTTTAAACCTTACAGCCGAGAAAAAACTCTAAATTTAAAAACATAAAATATTATGACAATTTTAATTTTCAATAGAATTCAGTTACCATTTTCCATTAAATTAATAAAACTTGGGATGTATGAAATATATTTTATGTTATTTCCAATTAAGATCAAAATATATGAAATATATAAAATAGATAAAAAAACAATGAAATCCAAATAATCCAACAAAAATCCTATAATAAAATGTCTCTTTAAAAAAAGGAAAGCTGTCAGTACTACTGATATTTTAATAAATATAAATAATTGTAGTATGACAGTTACACCTAAAACTTTTTAATAATCACATGAAAACAAAAATGTAATCAAGATCTTGGAGACATACCGACTATATCTTACAAAAGTAAAAACATTAAAAATTTATACTGAAAAAAAATTATACATAGATTTACTTCACAGGAATGATCATTTGTACAGTATAATATAACTTATTGAATTCATCTGAAATGATGCAGAAATTCTAATGATTGTTGGCAAATATTTAAAAAAAAAAACTAGCTATATAACTATAGCTATATTGAATATATATATATATACACACACACAAATATGCATTTAAATCTATAAAATTGATAAATATTTTTCATACAATTTTGCCCATAAATTTTTCATGAATTAAGTAAAAATTATAATCATTCAATCTTACCTGATCTTCATTTAAATGCAACAGAGTCCGGGCATATGGTATAACATCTGTTTCTTCAATTCTCCAAATTGATTGTCCATTTATAGATCCAACGCTGGATTTTTTAGTTATAACAATTAAATAAGGACCTCGAAAAAAAAAAAAGAGAAAAAATTTATAATAGTGCTAAAGAAGTTAGAAAAAGAAGCTAATTATTAAATACAAATATAAAACTCAAATCTTAATTTTTAAAGATGCTTCAAAGATTAATTACTTAATTTTCATTGCAGAATAAACTAAGCAATTCAGTTAAATAAGTTTTACTACGTCATAACAAGAGTCAAGTCCTAACTTACTTAAACTATGACTTTAAAAATGTCGTGAACAAAAATAAAGGATAAAGCTATAAAAATTAGCATAATCTTTGTAATGGACAGAATTTCTTTTGAAAAAATACATAATAGTATTCACATGATTTACCATTAAAAAGGTCAACTTTAATTCCACCCCCCGCAGGGGCCCTGCCAATTTGAAAGATACAGATATTTTTGTTCTATTTTATTTAAATACAAAGATTTAAATAAAATGGAACAAAAATATCTTTAAAATCCCTCCATTTACGAATTCACTTAATTTCCCAATTGGATAGCAAATATTACTTAGAGCATTTATTATCATTTTGCTTATAATATCATCTAGGGACCTTGAGATATTGTAGCATTTTTAGGTGGTTTTGCATTTTATATGACTAAACACGTTCAATCAATTGCAGATTTAAATCCTAAAAGTTAAGTAATTCAATGCATGTGCCAGATATGTAACTCTAAGAGAAAAAGTTTAGAAGAATTTATGCAGCATTACAAGTTTTATAGATATTTATTTTTTTATTATTATATGTATTAGTAGTCAAACATCTAAACTACTTATGCTTACATACCATACTTATTTATTAGCATTTATAAATTTAAAACAACTTAAGAAAATAACATAAAATATTTGCTTTAACAAAAGAATTAAAATTATAATATAATACAATTACAAAATATGATGGAAATATATAGTAAAAAGTTTATTTCCAATTCAATATTAGAACAAGTTCCATAACTAGTAGATAAAAATAAAAATACCTATATTGTTAAAATAATGCTAGGATTTTTCAAAATGCTTTTAATCTGATTTAATTTTTAATGAAAGTTGTCAACAGTTAGAAACACATACACATTTTACCATCAAAGCAACTTTTTTGAAAAAAAAGTTGATTTGATTTTCTTTTTTTCAAAAGAGGAGAGATGCTTTATGAATATTACTAATTATAATTCATTTATTTATTTTCAAAGTTTTATCTACTTCATATATTTTTTCCAATTCTAAATGTAACTTGTGGGGCAAGCAAATAATTCTCCATACTTTTATTATTCTATAGTAATAAATTCTATAAATTTATATCAAAATTTTTAATGCAATAATTCAAATTTTGAATATAGAACTGCATAAGAGGTCTTTAATTCCTAACATAAAAAGGTTCAAAATGTAACATAATATTTCAGAAATACAGAGAAATTTAATTTTTTTTTCTCCCAAAGAGATCAAGCTTGATTTTCCATTTTGGTATTTGAACATGAAAACAGACTTCATAAAATTTTTTCTTAGTTATGTGACAATTTCTTAAACATTAACCCCACATTAAACCCTTTGTTTTTTTTAGTTTCTGTGCACAAATCTTTCATTTTTTAAAATTATCTTCTTTCATTATTACAATAAGACATAAAAAAAATCAACACATATTATCATTTTTTTTTTAATTTTTAAAATTATATTTATAAAGAGAAATAGATGGTAAAATATCATCCCGAGTTAATTAGGGTAGTTTGTTTAGAATGAATACAATGAATAAAATAATTTTGAATTTAAATAAACATACATTAGATATTTATCTGTACAGATAAAATGTGAAAAAAAGAGATTGCAAAGAAATAAATTACACAAAAATTTTAGTCTAAATTAGAAACACATGGAGCCTCAGAAGAATTAAATTACAAACTCTACTTCATAATTTTCCTGTCAAAGAGACTGAAACATTAACCCAATATATTTGAAAAGAATGAAAAATAGCCTCTCATCCATGCCAAGAGAAACATGGCACAAAATTCCAAAATTTTCATACTAAGCTACTGTGAAAATCATTTACATAGTCACAAAACACACTGTCAATTTATTTGAAATAAATACAAACAATTTTCTAAACAAGAATTTAATAGGGCCTATGTCTCACAAGTCTCGAATTAAATGAGAATAATAAGAAAGAAATTGATCATAACAAATTTTTATAAATCTATTCATCGAAATAAATATAATTTTAAGAAATTATAAAAAATTCCAAGATAAATTAAAAATTTTAAAAATAATTGTGGTAGCATGAGTATTAAAATGAAAATTTAATGAATCAAATATTATAAAATATTTCAAACAAAATCATTCTTAAAACACACATCTTTAACTATATTGTAAAGCAACACAAAAAAGATTCAAGCATTTCAAATATTACCTCCTATAAGATCTAAAGTCCCCATTATACCACATATTGACTGGCTGGTAGCACTTGGAGGAATCTGACCTTGATTATCTACAAATTTATAAGCAAAACTTTTAAAAAAAGGCAAAATTCAAAAAAAAAGTTAATATTAAATTATTAATAACTTACGCTGTAGACTGATTTCTCTAGATGTTCGATCAATTATCAATAATTCATCGAAATTGCCCACAGGTTCTATGAGAAATTTCTCAGGGGTAATATACCTTTAAATTAAAACAATATCAAATATTTAATATTTAAAAAGTTATATAACATTAATGACAAAGAAATATCAAAATTAAGAATAAATAATACAATTATTATTTGACTACATTTATAGTCAAAAAAATAGATAATTTTTTGCATAATAATTTCAATGCTTTTAACAGAAATCTTATTTAGTAAATTATTAAAGTTATTTAACATTAATAAGTGTCCAAGATATGCAGAACTGAAGAAACTATTTTAATGCTAGAATTTGAAACAATCCTATATTATTTATTTAAAATAAGATTAATAACAAACCCCTAAAAACATTATAAAAATGTTTATTTTCGACAAAAATTAAGCAATTTATTAAGGCCTTGAATACGTTTTGATAGAAAATGTTGCATTAAATCTCAATATGAAAAAAGAAATAAGCAAATTGTAAAATCACTTAAAAGCACCTTTATTTTGATTTATCATAAATAATTAATTAGATTATAAGTTAGATATTTTGGTGTTAATGGGAAATGATATCCAAATTATTTTTGAACACTAATTTTATTTTTCAAATTGTAATAATCAAACTGCAATAAAATAAAATATGTGATTATATGTTATTAATATCAAGTATCAATTCTGCTGAAACACTATCAAGGTTCAGAATCATATCAAAATTATCCACTTAACAATATTTTTTTTCCTATTAGTATTTATCATTTGTTATCAAACTATTTTCTCCCAAAAATCACTAAAGAAGAAACGTAGTATTACTTAAATTTGTCAATTTTTTACATAATTTTGACTTGTGAAGCACAAAGAACCTAAACTGTAAAATATTATTGTGAAAACAATTTGATAAATTTAAAATTCTTTTTAATCAAGGAAATATGTTTTAAAACAATTTTCGACACACAGCAATATAAAAAAAGTTTATAGAAAAACATCTTAATAATTTGTAAATTACATTACAGTAATATATCACAAAATTAATAAATAGATATGAATTAATGTTACTTAAAATACAAAATAACACAGATTTCAGATAAACTAGAATATAAATACAGCAGAATATTGAATATTTCACGCCTTTCCATGTTTTATTAAATTTCCATCATAAGATATAGAATTATTTAGCAAGAAATGTCTACATTTCAAATTTTGATATATTTGACTTGTCATAATAAGTCTGCAATCATATTATTTGATTTGAAAATTCGCTTTTATCTAAAATAATAACTTAAAAAATTTAAATGATAAAGCTTTTCAACAAGGAAGCTAAAAAAAAATATATATTCTCGTAAAATGAATTTTCAAACATATATTTTTAAAAGTATATACTTACAGAATTAAATTTTCATGAACCATGTTTGATTTCACTGATTATATAGGCATATGCAATTATAATATTTCTCGGAAAATATTTTAATTATTAGTAATACAACATTTCAAAAATCTTTCTTCAGAAATTTAACTACTATTTACCCTGCGTACTAAATTTTCCTTCAACAGAAACTATCTACCGGTTCAGTTGCTATTGTACGAGTTGTGATGTGGTGAGGGACTCCCCTGCAGTCTGGCAACTTTCTGAAAGACGTTTTTTGTACACTAATGAAAAAAGTCTTGTTTAATTATTAATGTATTTTTAATCAATTGAAATTATTTTTACAAACTATTCACATTATTTAATTAAAACAAATAAAAAATTAACATTTTGCTTAACTGTAGCTTCAAAATAATTG
>JAPMOQ010007295.1:350197-364863 GCA_026543055.1 Argiope trifasciata | reverse complement strand
TTCTCTTCTAAACATGAATTTTGAAAATACTTTAAAATTTCGCTGAGGTGTTTTTAACTTTTTAAACGTTTTTTTGAAAAGGTACTGATCTTACAGTTGCAAATTTTGCTGCAGAAGCAGTAAACGCAACTTTTTGAAACAGCCAATAACAGTTAATCTCGGAAAAACTTCCTATCCGTTATTTTACATTCCTTTCAGATAAGCCCAAGTTCTTGTAGCAGATTCTACATTAATTTATTAATGAAGTGCATTATTAATTTGTATTATGCTTTCTTTCGAAATTGTATAGAAATACATTATACTTATGTAAGTTTATGTAGTAAATATATATTTTTAATGTAATGTAAATAAATGAAATAATTTTAATTCGTTTATATAATAAGAGTTTAAAATTCAAAATTTTTGTGTAATACATATGCCAATAATTCAGATATTTTTCCTCGACGATTTCCACATGTGTATATTTACTCTCAAAATAGCTCTTCCATAAGCCAGAGCAATGTATACCGCCGTAATTAAACAAAAAAAGGGGGGGGGAGAGGATCACCTTCCAATCTATACTTATAATAAAGGTCTATGTGTGTGTGTGTTGGCCCTCTACAGGCCAAATCGTTGGACCTACAGCTACCACATTTGGTACATGTATACCTTGGAGGTCAAAAATATACACCTCGGAGCCCTTTTTTCGAATTTTTAATTAGAATTTGAATTAATTAACATTTAAGCGAAATTTCGGCGTTTTTCCGCTTTAACTTCCGAAAATATTATCGGACAAACATGATTTTTATATCAATTTATAGATTAAAAAAATTAGCTTTCTAATGGTATCAGTGTTTTAATGTATAACTTAAGCCTCTATTTTTAACGAATTTTTAAAGAAATGTTTTAACCATGTTTTTTTTAGCACGTGACTGGATAAAATAAAATAAAAGAATGCCGGAAGTTCAAATAAAAAAACAAATATCATCGCAAATCAAATCTGAAGATATGCAACTTTTAGCACGTGACTGGATAAAATAAAAATATATAAATGTGATATTTTCTAAAAACATAAATGCAAAGCAAAGCTTTCTATGACATTTGCAATATCTATATCATTAATTCCATAAATCATCTTTATTTATAGTAAACCTGATTGAATTTAATCAGGATATGCATTGAAATACCGACTTAACGGTATATTTTTATAATCGTTTGCGATATCTGTATTATTTATTCAATAATTTTTTCCCTTTTTTAAAAAAAACATATTTAACATTTTGGCTACATCACCGAAAAAAACATTTTTAATATTTTGGAAGCATAATCAATAAATTATTAGAGCATTAAACTCAAAAAGTTTTTCCAAATAAAGTTACCGACTCTTTAACTACTAATAACTGAATCTTTTAACTTTAACTATTTCTTAAATTTTGGCTAGTGAATATGTGATTTTATTGAAAATTTTTGAGCGCATTACTCATGGCGAACCAGCTGGTCGCCAAAGGCGGCTAGTACTCCATATACTTGGAATCGTTAAATATTGTATTACCATAATTTGACAAAATTAATGTTGACATTTCTTATTTTTTCCGTGATTTATATAAAATGCGCAGATACATAATCTTTAGTTATTTAATTAAAAATACCACTCTTTTACGGTTTCTTTTCTTTAGAATAAAGGATAGTAAATAAATAATAAAGGATAGTTTAGAATGAAGGATAGGATTTTTAGGTTTCAGGGATAAACAATTCAAATTCAAATAGCCAAAGAGAAACTTAATATGTATAAATTATTAATAATTAAATACATAATATGTCAATATTTTCTTCACAAGTGCAGTCAAAACGCCACCCCGAGTTTTGGCGTCTTGAAAAATGTGCACCCCTGAAGCTGGTTTTAAAGGATTATTAAAAACGCAGTTGTTCATTGTTGGTAAAAATTTCTATAAAACAATTTGAGTAACTTTGTCTTAATTGTCTCTGTTAAAGTATTATTTTAGACGACTTAAACTGTTCTTTTCGTTGCATTATACGTATATTATGAATATATAATACAATATATTATAAATATATTATGCTATATATTTCCCTAATTTTCTATCTATATTTTTATAAACCTAATTATATAACAAGAAATAAGCAATGTTTCAAAATGGGCGCACTTTACAAGCTTTCATTATGACTTGATTCAGATTTTAAATTTTAAGTATAGGTGCAATAAAATTTATAAATTTTATGAAAATAATATGCATTTTATTGAAACATATTCAACACAAAAAAACAATTCGATTTTTCAAATTTTGATCATCAACAATAGTAATAATAAAAAGATCGGAATGAAATATTAGAAGTAACAATAGAAACGATTTTAGTTCCACTTCAAAAGGAAATATATTGTTATAAACTAAGCTTAAAATATTTTATAAAAATAATTTTAAATAATGTAAGTATAGCAAAAACTAAGCATCAATGCAAAGATCTTTTTTAAGTTTAAGGTTATTCGAAAAGGACTTTTTTTTTGTCATTGCATTTTCATAGATTAGGGCGAAAAATGTTAAAATTTCGCTTTATTTTTAAATTTCAAAACAATTAATTAATTCTAATTAAGAAATTTTTAATTAAAAATTCGTTTTAGAGTGAACATTCCCACGATCCAAAGTATATATGTGTGAAGTTTGATCGTTCGATGCCAAACAGACAGGCTTGTAGAGACACAACACACATACACTAAGAAGTGCACACTTTCATCTTTATTACATCCTCAAAGATATACCCAGAAGATAATACTACACTCAACTTTTCCAAGTAGTGTATTATTTTTAGATTTCTTTGCAGGTGGCGCGTCATGTGCACGTTACCTAGCAACTATCGATTTGGATGTCATATTGCAGGACGCCTTACCACGATTGCAAAACTTTTTCAATAAGATCAGCAACAGTTGCTGCAGGCCGGGGATGAGGACGAAACGCATGCTCAGTCGATGGAAGATCTCGTGATCTTCCATCCACAAATAAGTGTTGACATTTTCGAAAAGCAATTGCAACGTGAGCTTCCTAAAGCAAACCTTAAAATACTTGCTCAATGATAGAAGCCCGGGCATCTGGGGGTTACGGCGGATGCATGCACCCGGCTCCACGAGCCGAATTCCTGCCCCCCGCTCACGGCAATCTAGAACTAAGCATTTGTTTTTGCTTTGTCATTCAAATAGAAAAATTATATAGCACGTTTTTTTTAAAAGGTAAGACTTGTGAAACTTTTTTAGTGAGCCAATAAGTAGTATATATATATATATAGAGAGAGAGAGAGAGAGAGAGAGAAAATTTTTCGATAACTGCAATATTTCAGAAGTTGGAGCTCAAAAGTGATATTCACTTCCTAATTTTAACTGTTTCTTACATCAACAATATTTACTCTGCCAGATTGAAATTTAGATATAAAGAGATTTTCCTTTACTTTCTTGCGTGTCTTTTTCTTCTTAGTCTTTTTTTTTTTTTTTTTTTTAGTATTCGAGCCCTTGAAGCTAATAGCTTTCCGGTATTTGTTGAACAACATCACAAGCATTCGTCATCATTCAAGGTCATTGGGATAAGAAAGGGGGAGATCCTAGAAGGAATATCATCAATAAAAAATTTTTCGGCCAAAACTTTTAAGCGATTTCCTTTTCTTCAAAGTACGAATGTCAATAACCTTGAGAGAAAAGCAAATCCTTTCCTTTAACACTATAGCATTTTATTCAATCTTTCCTTGACTCTACTGAAGATGTCTTAAGCGATGCTTAGGTATAGTTGTTAAGTAGGTCACAAGTAGTCTGAAATTGAGGTCACAGTTTATATGCCAACAGACGACAGAGACATTGTTCTTTAACAGATTTAAAAACTATTTATAATAAGACCAGGCATTTTTAGTGATATTACAGGAGTATTATTAATATGGTAAATATTGATATATTAATGTGCTAAGTATTAAACAATGTTTGTTTTAATTTGAATGCGTTCTAGTATAAGACCCTTATCAATTAAATGGAAATAAAAAATAATAATTATCAAAAAATAAATAAAAATAAAAATTCCAAAAAAATCTCAGTTTCCTCTTCTTTTCTCTAAGCAGTTCCCGACATTGGTTATTTGATAAACCGACCCTATCCAGAATATTCTTATAAGCTATAATGGTCTTTTAAATTTATCAATCATTCATTTTACTGGCTCACGAGATTAATCAAATATCTTTTTTCAGAATTATTTTCTTAAAACTATACCACCAGACAATTGTACGAAACTGCCTTATAGCTGCGCATATAGTTTGCAATTGTTTTTAAAGAAAAAAATTATCTTTCACATACTTGCTTATTATCCAGTCGAACTGTAATTTGTCGTTGTGGAAACATATATCATTTTTATGATTTAAGTTATTAGGTTGGTCATCCAAAACATATCATTATATTACTCTGAGATGAAATATTTAAATAAAAAGGTTAGAAGCCTTTAAAAAATCTATAAAATGCACCATTAAAATAAGTTAACTAAGAACACGAGTAAATAAAATATTAAATAAAATAGGAATTGCCACAAATCCAAGTTCACACATTTTGTAATTTTTCATAATAAATGTTTTATAAAGGATAATATCGACTAAAAAAATTCCCATTGTTATTTGCGTTATTTTTAATGAGTTAATTTCTATCTATTTAGAATTAATCAAGTAAAACAATAGATAAATAAAGTACTAAAATATTGTTAAGTACCTTCAAATAATATCGATTCATTTAGTCAGAAATTTAGTCAGATGATTAAATTTTAAATATACAATAGACACTTCACTGATTCTATCAAAATAAAGGCAAGTTTAATATGAGATAGGCATATTTACTTTTTTGAAGTATGTTTCAATACATTCGTGTTCAAAAATGAAGGATAATGCAAGTTCAGGAAAAGAAAGAGTCAGAAGCAAAACAAATGTGACTTATTTGTAAAGCCTATTTATTATACACAATTTAAAGAGCAAAAAAGATGCTATATATCATTCATAAAAATTGCGATTTTTTGCTCCTTGGAGCAAATTACGAAAAAAGCCCTGTTTACAAAAACAAATATTTCATGATCGGTATGATGGTTAATACGTAGTATATCTCCCAGAGGATGCAAACCAGATCGTAGAACGCCTAGTCATGTCGAATATCAAAATATTGATCTGATCTGGGGGAATATTACTCTAATCATGAAGCAATGCTCTTCAAAATTCTGGTAGACATACAGGAAGTGGTTGACAGGCTGCAACTTCTCGGCCAAGCATGTCCCTTATCTGCTCTACTGGATTTAAGTCCGATGAGAATGCTGGTCATATGGGCGATATCCTCCGATCGAAGGCATTCTTTCACGATATTTGTACGGTGAGGACGGGCGGTATGATCCATAAACATGAATCCATTCCTAATTATGCTTCCATGGCGTCCAGAAACAAACGTACATGTTATTCCGGAATAATATCCTGATAGATTTGGCCTGTCGTGGCTTCAATTTGAACATGCCAGTTAGCTCTGAAACCCGGAATAATTCCTCCTGAAACAAGCAATGCTGCACTTTCTTAACGGTGTCTTTCAGCAATGCTCTCTTGATAGTAATAGGTATCTGGCCATCTCTATATGAAAGTCTGACGATGATCAGACTGCAAGCTAAACCTGGACTCGTCGGAAAACATTACACAAGCCCACTTTTGCGATGTCTCCAATGCATGCTCTCTAATCCAGGCTAATAGCAGGTGACAGTGAGTTGCAGTAAGTGGAACATACTTGACAGATTTACGAGCATATAGACCAATCGGCCTTAATCTTCTGTACACGGTCTACCTTGAAACTGCCGTATCAGTGTCTAAAGAGAGATGACGAGAGGTCTGATGCTGTGTTTCGTCTATTTCTTTTGGCAGTGACTTCCAAATACCGGTCCTCATTCGGTGTTGTAACTTGGAGACGGCCTGTGCTATAACGTCTACTCACATTACCATCATCTTGGAATCGTTGCCAAAACCTGGAAATGACTCTCTGGACGATTCCAAGTTCCTCGAATACTTCCAGCTGGTCACACCCACATTCCAGATGACTAATAATTCTACCTCGTAAAAAATCATCCAAATGCGTCCTTTGCACCTGAACTATGCGGTTATTGCACTGAAAGGTGTATAAAACTCTTGCGAACAATTTTACTTCTTTGCCTGTATTCCTCAGGCATTACTCTCTTATAGTCCCGTCATTGTGAAATACTATCTGTGCCTCTGGTGGCTTCCTGCAATTCGCATATGATTTTTGAAGTGGTATGTAGTCATTTTATGGGTGATATATGTATTTTAGAGTTCGGTTTTCGCGTGACTCTGAATTATCCTTAATTTATGATTATGCGAGTATGTAAGGTTTGAATTGAAACAAAATAGTGCGATTCTAAATGAATCTGAATATACACATCGGAAAAAAAATTAATTAAAAAAGGCGTCTGTGAAAAGATCCCAGAGAAAGAAAAATTGAAGCTTTTTATCCCGCCGGATTTTCGAAATCAGTAACACATAACTGTGGCAGTAAAAACTTTCATCTTTGCAAATTCAAGAGAATATTGGACGAGTATAAATCCACGTGACTCGTTTTGCTATGTTTAGAAACAAAAATTCTGATAAGTTTAAAAATAGGATAATTATCTTACCTTTGCTGATAATGTGGGAGCAAGAGACAAATGGAACTTCACCTGAAAAAATGTAGATTATCGAAGAGAGAAAAAATACAAAATAGAAAAATAAATACATGAATAAAAATGGGCGACATTGAGTAGTTAAAATAAAACACAGGATAGATGCAATATCTTTTACTTATTAATACTTATTTAGATATATTTTAGCTGTTGCTTGGTCAAATAGAAGAGACTTTTGGAAATTTAACTCAGATATTTTTCACCTCGGGATAAATATTTTCCATGCAAAGAATAAACGAATCATCATTTTACATCGCGATACAAGAACAGAAGAGATCGAAAATTTTCCCATTCATGTATTTTAATATGATATTTTTATAGGGATTTCTCTGCCACGTGTCGACTTAGGAAATTGAATCTTAGGTATCTTTGAGAGAATATTGTAAACATTAGGAATTCTTATTCCATTTCTCAGAGCTTGAAAAACTGCTGAAATAATCAGCATTCTAGAGCTCATGTAGAATCAATTAAATAAAAAGTGGGAATTGGATTAAGAAATAACGGATTATATAAAAATGAAATTACAAGTTAATGAATGAATGAAGTTAATATGAATAATAATGAATATAAATGGTTAATATGAGCTAAACTAAGATAAACAAGATGGGTTTTGTGTGGCAATGAAACAAAAATAGTTCTATTGGAGATCAGTAGATGGCGCTTATTTTTTTTATTTCGCCTAATGATGATTTACAAATGAAAAAATATTGACAAATTTGAATTCAGTTTATTTGCAGTTAATTAGTTAAATGCTCAGTGTGCTGTCCATCATTCAAAAGTAAGCTGTAATACGAGTCACCCACCGTTCACAGTATTTAGTAGCATTTCTTGCATTATGACAGATACATTATGGCGGATGGCATCTTTCAGTGCTGCAAGTGATGCTGGTTGGGCGTGGTACTCTTTCGATTTAAGAATTCCCACAGCCAAAAGTCACAGGATGGCGGATCAGGATAACTTGGAGGACATTCGTGATTAAAGTATTGGCTGATAATGCAATCCCCCTCAAATATTGAGCGTAGCATGGGTTGCACAGGCAGAGCTATATGATATAGTGTTGCATCTTGCATAAAAGTGACTGTTCGGAGTATTTGTCACGCTTGCAGATCAGGAATAATGTTGTTCTGTAACAGTGCTGGATATCGCTGACTAGTGACAAAAGCTGTTTTCAAACTAGCCTATGTGACTTCCCCGAAAAAAGTGGACCAGTTATGAAGCCAGCAGTGAAGTCATACAAATTTCACTTTAGGCTGTTGCAAGGATTCCTCAACAAATGCATGTGGATTTTCTGTGGTCCATACTCGACAACTGTGGCTGTTAACAGCGCCAGAGAGTGTGAAATGTGCTTCATTTGTCAGTACCGTGTGAAGTCAGTCGTGCAGCTCTTTCATCTTACTGAATTTCAAATTTGCAAAATCTTGGTGAGAATCGAAGGCAGGAGGTTTCAGTTCTTGGTTATGTCGCAACTTGTTGGGATACCTTTTCAGAGTTATCCACAGTGCTCTCCAGACACTTCCGTACGACACTCCTGTCTGCCGCGAAACTTCTCGAGCACTGCACTCTTCCTGTAAAGAAACCGTGAAAATGGTTTGCACCGTCAGCTTCACTATGGTGGCAACAGCAACTGCTGACGAGGGATTTACACTTCTTAGACGTGACGCATAGAAACTGTATCTTTAAATTTCTTCATCATTTTATTCAATGCAGAAAACGTTGTTCGTCCTTTGCTATCTCGCATACCCTTCATGTAACGATATGCTTGCAATGTCGAAGTGGCACTTTCCGATTTCTTATAATACAGTTTCACTAAGAGGGCTTTCTCAACTATGGATAGCATTAAGAGGCATATAAGCTCCGACTCAAAATTATAATATCATGAAAATTTCAAAAAATATATATAGTAATACCAAAACACAACCGAAGTCTATACAAAAGGCCCTTTACAGTAAACAGCAATACACATGCAGACACTCACTATTAAACAAGTGAAGCAGCACAAATTGCTCAAGTAAAACTCGTTGAGAATTTCGCTGAACTTTACTACAGACTCATAATTCGATTGAACTCTTTAATTCATTTTTCAGGGTTTTATAGTCTCAATGATAAGGCAATAAATGTTTCAAAACACACTCAAAATTCACTTCCTAATAAATCTATTGTCAAGATTCTAGAATATTCCTTTAGCCTTTCAGAGTATAAAGTTATTTTGCCATTCTTTCATATTTCCTTTTAAAAATGATATAAACTCACTAAAATTTTGCACTGATGACTGGTAATCGAGGCATCTATACCTTTCTTGCTCATGGTCATTATGCTATTACCGGGCTTTCGGTAAAAACTGAAACGCACTTTTCTCAAGTCATTCTTAGAATGAGCTGGAACAAACTGGAAATAAATTTTTGATGAAAAAAATTCTTATTATTCACCTTTTCATTTATTCTTTATTAAAAAAAATAATTTAAGAATTCGGGTTAAAAAAATTATAATTTTGATCTACTCATTTAGTAACACAGTTCAAAACATTTTGTGCTTCATACTGCAACAAGGAAAACCGAGTATCTATTCTGGATTTCTCCCTTCCTTCCGATCAGAATCACCATTTGATGCTGTAATGACTTGATCGCTACCGATCAAATGAGAAAGAGGAATTCCAGATAAATATTTTGTTTACAGTCCTATATATTTACAAAAGAATAATTTGTTATGATCTAGGTTAAATATTCGTTATTTGTACAACGTTTGATTGAAGGTATAACGTGAAAACCGTTCAGGGAAAGAGTCCTCTAGTAACAACAAGAAAAACACCACAAGACGCTAACAAGGAGTAAGCCAGAACCACCTCTAGGCTGGAGCGTCAAAATCGCAGTCCGTAATCCAAAAAGCCCCTTTTCTCTCTTCCAAGACCAATCGGAACTTTATCATTGTCCAAAGTTAACCTCCTCAAATTCTGTTTGCCCACATCAGCCAAAATTTCACTTATTTGTGGTGCCATGTGACGTGGAATCTGACTATCAGTGACGCGTCCTTGCAATGAACTGCTCTGGAAAAGCGCTAGTGATAATCCTTCACAAAGGGATCGCCTGGCATTCAGCTGTCGGGCAACTTTTCTTTGAAAAAGCGACTGCTTCCGTCCCCACAATGAACTTCACGTGTGGTCTAAGTACCAGATGCGAGCAGTCGATGAAGGAGATTCGCCATCTCGAAACCTGGTGACTTTTAACGATGGAGAGCGTTAACCAATGGAGACAGCTGTCGGAAAATGCCGCTAATCGGGAATGGGACAGGAGAACAATGTAGATAAGTAGTTTTTGTGAAAAGACTCTGTTACAAATTTCCTTCATCTGGCTTGTTGCATTTTTTGCGTTTTAGTATTATATATCTATGAAAAGACTGATCGACAGACAGTTTTACTTTTGATGGATGTGATCTACATTTGACATTTACATGCAAACGCTTCGCATGAACAGACACAAAGATTGCGCTTTTAAAAAATTCCATACAAAATTTGTTGGAAATTTGTAATTTTGGTTGTTATGACCACAAACTGAGTGGCATCTATTTATCTTATTCTGCTTTTGACTTATGGTGTTCTCAGACAGACGGATATAAAAACAGAAAGCCTATATAGGACAGTTTGGAACGTGGAGACTCTTTGAAATCTAATTTATATATTCCATATTCAAAAAAAAAAAAAAAAAAAAAAACACCTGTTAAACTTAGTTTTGTAATATCTGGCTATATTCTCCGCAGATAAAGTGGGTTCGCGGTAACTTCGTTTAATTTATTTATAGTGATATCAAGTTTTAAAGCAACACTAAAGTTTTTTGGGACTGCCTCGTTATTTTGAACTGCGGTCTGATAACGAGGACAACATCTGAGCAGGCGCCTTCCTTCCCAAATTTCAGCACTGCACTAGTGGGAAGACTGCGATAGCTTTGTGGTAAGGTTGCAGGAGCTGTATGGCTCCAAGTTAGAAACCCGATATCATCAAATATCCACCGTGTGCATTGGCCTGTTGCTCATGAAATTTGAAGCCTGTAGTCAAACGTTCTCCCGCTGGTGTAGTTCATAATTTTGGAGAGGGGAGTGCCAGCTCAGATGCCGCCTTCGTCAGTTGACCGCGGTTCAAATTTACGAGATCCTTCCCAAAATAACTGCAGTTTTGCATTAAAACGGGATGTTAATATAACTAAATCAAGCTACTCAAGGCATACTCTGCCTGTTTCATCTTAATTGTGCTATTGAACTGAAATAGGAATGCATGGTGGAACTCAACTGATTCAATAAACTAAAAAGACATTCTTAATGCAAATAATTCATAGCATAAAAAAGCGATTAAAATTACAGTTTCATTTCTAATCTAAATTAAATGCTCTGAAATTATTTTTCATGTAATTGATTCTTATTATTCAAGTACCAAGTTTAAATATTTTACCAAAATCCCTCCATAAAAAAAAACGATTTTGAAATAAACCTCGGGAACACTTAGAAAATAATGCTGAAGAACAATTTGTTTAATGAAATAGTTTCGACACAATTTTGAAAATCGATTCGCAATTTCCCAGAACAGGATTTCATAAAACAAAAATGATGCTGGAATGAAAAATAAATATTTCAATCTTAAAAGAGTTTTTTTTTTTTTCAAAGGATCTATTTAACAACTTTATAAAACCTTTTTCTTTCTTATTCTTGGTAATCTGTACCTGTACTGCAAATCATTATCTCTGAAAGAGGCTTTAGTCTGGAAGATGTCTCGATTTTTTAGATATTTTTGGATGCTTTAGTCTGGAAGAAGTCTCGATTTGTAGTTACTGATGGAAAGTCAACAAAATCTCGCATTAAATTTCACTGGAGAAGCGTTTTTTTTTAATAAAAAATATGAACTCAACCATGCATACTTTTTGTTTTTTGATGGAGAAAAAATGACAGAACATTTTATTTGAATCTAATATTATTGTACATTATCATATAAGAAATATACAAATAAAAAGTGGTGGAAATCGTCGAAAAATTCGTACTCCAGATATTGACGAATACCTCCTCTGAATTCGAAAAATAAATTTTTAGAAGTACGACTGTCTGTAAATACGATTTGAGCTAAATTGATGAAATTTGGTATGAGCTTTCAAATTTTTTTCAACTATGAATCAAAAGATTTCCGTTAAATAAAAGCTAAGCAAGATTTTGGAGTTTTCTTGCCATACTTTCTAAAAATAATTATATTTTTTCTTACTTTCTTTACATGTTGCCGAGAAAGTATAGTAATAGTGAAAAAAAAATCGAACTCGAGATTTCGACGAATCTTCACATTTTAGACCTCCTTGAGCTTCAAAAATGCATTTTTGGAAAATATCCATCTGTCTGTTCTGTGGCAAAGATAACTCAAAAACACTTTAGACTACAACGGCTAAAATTTGGTATGCTGCTTTTAAACCAAATTTGAAGATATTTTGAATCACATTTTGAGTAAAATCTGTTCTGAGGAAGTCCGTTTGTCCGATTGCTTGAATATTAGTTATCACGATAACAACAAAACAAAGAAAGCTAGACTTTTAAAATTCAGTATGTATATTTAATATCTACATTTATCGAATTTTGAAAGAAATTCGACAAAGGGCTAGTCATCTGTCTATCTACACGTGAAACAAGATTATTCAAAAATGCAATGACATAAATACATCAAATTTAGTATGGGATTTTGTGACAACAAAGGCAGCTTTGGTCAAATTTTTGTTTTAATCGGTTGAGAAAAACATGTATAAAACGAAAATTCCATTTTTGTTTACTATTAATTGCATGCCAATGATCAATCGCCAAAATATTCGCCAAGGATGTCTGGAGAGATTCAGTAAAAAGCTAAATTCATAGCAAAGATTAATACTTACCAATTATTGTATGCTAGTGTCACGATAAGTTATTAGAAAGTATGCGAGAATGCTTTGGGCAGACTACTCTCGCTAGTTGATACTATTTTAATCATGGTAGAAATTTTTGCCTAACTTGAATAGATTTAAAAAAATACATTTTTGTGATTAGCAGCCGCATTATTGCAACTGAAACTAAACTAATTTCTTCAAATTCATAGTAGAGATTAAATTTTATTTTTCACAAGCTGTCACCGAGGTTTAGCTGATTCATCCAGGATATTGACTATATTTACTTTCAATTAAATCGTAGGCATGATTCCGCGAATAAATTATTTTTAAAATCGAATTGTCCTAGGAACTAAAATCGTGCTATTTCAATAATCTTATACTTGTTCTGTTTTGCGTACATGAATCTTTCGAATAGAAGTCATTTCTGGGGCATCTTAACAATTTAAAAGACGTCATCGTTCGGTTAAACCATCTTCTAACTTTCAATGGAGATAATCTCAAGTTTCTGTTTCATTCGTCTCTTAAATTATGCAGATATTTAACAAAATCATTTTCCCACTATTTTCAGCGATGAAATAAAATAATGCCATTCAATATTTGATGAAACAAAGAAAGCAATTCGAAATTCAAGGCAACAAAAATATTTTTTTTTAAATAAGGCAATTTTTTTGTTATTTAATGATTTGAGAAAATTTCAGAAAAATTTGCACTACTGCTATTATGTGTTATTAAAACGATTATGTTTTTAATTTTAAGATAATATAAACATTATTTTTGTGCTATAATATTTAGGGAAGTTATCGTGACAAAACGTCAAATTTTCGGTAATTTTTAATTAATTAAAATTCAAAGTATGCTTTCCTGTGCTCAAAATTATATCTGTGTCTAATTTTATAGCTAGGGTACCCAAGGGTATGGAAAATTTGCGTTTAGGCTTGCAAATTTTGCAATTTGGAGGTACTTTAACAGCTACTGTATTGAATGTTGATTTTTAAATGATATTTTAGTTAAAAACACGATAAGCCACCAAAATTGTTCCCATTTACATTTAACACAATAAAAAACACAAGTTTTAGATTTATCTCAATAAAGATCTAACGATTATTTTAGTCCTTTGTTTTATTCTAAAAGCAGGAATAAATAAGATATTTTTACATAATTTTAATTTTCTATTTAATTAATATTTTCTAATCTTATTAAGAAATTAAGGAAAATTTGAAGCATTTATATAATTTTATGGGCAAATCAGTTAATCCCCAAAAATAGCTAAGAAATACAGAATTCATAGATTTATATATGCGATTTTAAATTAATATATGCGTTACAATTTAGTAAGGACCTCTGTTTTATTATGGATTCCTAATCTACAAGGGAAAATCAATAGGTAAAACTTACTAGTTAGCTAATATATGCTGCTCACTTCTTATATCGGATGGAAATGGATCATACCATTGCGGACAGTAAATTTTTCAAAATGCATGCTTCTACAACTTATCTCATTTTCTGATAATTAGTCATATACTCTCAGTCTTATTAACCGTTCTTAAATAAATATAATTGAAAAATTTATAACTGATAAACAAAGAACTTCTGCCCCATCCTCAACCATTGAACCGAATATGACAATTTTTTTTTCATGAGAAAATGTCTTAGACATAATTATTATCAATGATAATTATTATGAATGGCCCCCTTATCTCCATTATACTCTATTTTCGGCAGAAAGCTTAAGAACATCATTTCGTTTTACATAATGTATGGGGAGAGGGAAAACAATGGTAAAATTCCCCAGCACCAAACATTGTTCCATTTTTCCAATTTTTATTTCATATGAAAGTTCCTCAGATATATAATCAAATATTGGCAATCTCCATCTGCCTTCTATCTTCAAGAGATATCGCAAAATAAATTTTAACATAACTGACAGATTATAACATAATCTGTCATAACTGATTTTTCCAAATTTATTCACAAATTAAATTCGCCACTTTTCGTGTATGACTGACCGATCAGAATGTTCTGTGCTTTTAATTTATTGGGTCGTTCGGAAAGTAATTTCGTTTTTTCCTGACAAAGGATT
>JAPMOQ010007295.1:313943-349797 GCA_026543055.1 Argiope trifasciata | reverse complement strand
GGCAAAAGGTATTAGACCAGAATGGCAATTTTATAATTTAATAAATACTTTATTCATTAAACGAAAATTTCTCTTCATTTTGACAAAAAAATACGAAATTACTTTCCGAACAACCCAATAAATATAATTTAAAATTCAGTGGAAGCTGCTCTTAGTGATCAGCTTATCCAAAAAGGTTTACAAATAATACAGTTTTAAGAAAATACATTCGAGAAGAAAGAAGTAGCATAGTTCATATTCTTCATTTATTTTAATCAAAAACTGAGAGCTATATACAATGCACAGAAAAAATATACATCGGTATTTAATTTTTAAATAGAAAAATATACATCTATATCTCATAGTAAAGTTGTCGAAACTATTGAAATATCAAGGATTCTTTAAGTTTTAGTTTAGTTACATTAACATCCCGTTTGAAAGCAACACTAGATCTATTTTGGGGCGGACCTCGTAATTTTGAACTACGGTCAGATGTCAAAGACGGCACATGAACTGGCACCCCTTTCTCCACACCACACAAGCAGGAGGAGAACGTTTGGATCAATGTTTAATGTGCATCAGACCTGCTTACACGACGGTTCTTCTGTGAAATCGGGTCTCGAACCTGAGACTTTACCACCAGGCCACCACGACCCCAAGAATTTTTTGGGTAAGCCTTTCATTTGAATAATAATTCAGCACTTGACTGGACAGATCTTCTTACGGGTCAGAAGGTTTCCATAGTTTCGTAGATAGTGTTTTCTCATCCAACTCCTTCTCATTGTTATTGTCCGCATGCTACGTATCATCATCTTTTTGACTCAACCGTGCATGACAAATTGTTCTTTCTATTGTTGTTTCTCATTTTACATCAACATTGAACCAGGTCTCATAACCTTTTTTGGAAATGACTTTTCAATGAATCATGTCATCATCTTGATCAATTCTGATAAAACTTGCTTGCCGAGCCGTATTTACATTGAAATAGTGTAATATAAACGAATTTTTGGACACAAGAAGGCAAGTTTTCTATGTATTTACATATTTTACGTCTGTTCCGAGCAATTTTGATCAATCTTGCTTGCAATCTCTACAAGCGGCGGCTTCAGTAGTCCTTTCATTTGATATACAGAGTGGTTATGATTGAAGTTATACTTTGAAATGCTCATAAAAGGAAAACTATTGGACCAAATGTTATAGTTTAAAAAAGGTCGTAGAAATTTCTGTTTGGCGGGGGAATAAACGGTTCAAAAACTCGATACTGGTGGGAAATGACGCTGTATGCAATACTGTTAAGCAAAACAGGACATGGAGACACAGGTAAAAAATGTGTTTTATCATTTCTGAAACTTGTCAAAAAGCATGTTCAATGTGGCTTCCAACATTTTCTGAAAGCAAGTTAAATCGCATTACTGCATTCTCAACAGTAGCTCTTAGCATATTAGGAGGAATGTTACGCACATGTTGTACTGCAACTTTTAGTTCTGCCAAATTGTTTAGATTATTACCATAAACAGTACTTTTGATATAACACACATTGAAGATGCTCATAAACCATTAAACACGTTTTAAGCTGATGTCTCCATATTGTATTTTGTTTAACAATATCAATTCGTTTATAATCTTTAACAATATTGCCATATCACACTTGAAGATGAGTTTTTGAACTTTTTTTTTTGACGGAAAAGAGATTTCTATGACCTTTTTAAAACTATTATCAAATTTCAAAACCTTTGGTCCAGTATTTTTTCTTTTATATCCATTTCAAAGAGGGACTTTAATTATAACCAGCCCGTATTAAGATGTAATTCATCAAAGAGTTACCCTTATTAAGGTATCCGATTACGTTCGAAGGAAAATTTTTGAAATATTAGATTTTCAAAAAATTATCTACGGAATTTAAATATACTATCAATTATAATACAAAATACTATAAATACAAAAAAAAATTATTTGAAAATGTAATATATTTTGAGAAAATGTGTAGTAAATTTTAATAAAATTAAACCAAAACGGTTAACACCCTACAAAAAATTGTAATGCAGCAATCTCATTTTTCTTTGTATACAAGTTATGGAATATAAAGATGAATGAAATGAACCAAAAGCTATGAAACATTTTGAGATGCAATGAAGTTATTGGGGAAAGAAGTTATGAATGCATGTATATACCTTTTTTTCATAAATTCACAGCTCTATTTTTTCTAAAAACACCTATAAATGAAAAAGTATTTCACCAACAATAAAACTTTTGGTTCATTCCATTATCCATATCATTTAAAACAAATGGTGAAATTTTTGTGTAAATACCTCTATTATATTTTGTGCTATCATGTTAACGGTGGAGAATTTTTATGAAAATTAAAGTTTTAAGAAAATAGAAGTTAAAGACAAATTTTAGCTTAAAAATATGTAACTTTGGATGATATGTCAGGTCTTCCTTTTCCTAGAAAAGATAAATTGTTTAGGAAAGAGGAATGTCTGAACTACAAAAAATAACAATTTTAAAAAAATTTGCCAATGTGGTTTATAACCAGTGATTTTAACGTAGTCGGATACCTTACACTAATAGCATCATTGAATGGGAGAAAAACTGACCACCGGAGTAGACTAGTATAGTATTTCAGCTCAAATTTAAGTAATTACATGTAAATACACGTAATTTTATATTTTTAGGAAAACAAAATTAAACTACCACATGATAGTAATACATTTCTTTATGCCAAAACAAGATATATGCGTGAATTCAAGATTTTCAGGATCAAAAATTTTTTTCCTAGTAAAAATTTCTTTCATTCAAAAGTAAATAAATAAAGAAAGAAACAAGGAAATCATTTTTAGATTAAGCAACATTGAATTAAAACGGGATCACTTATCGCCGAGATTTCTGCTAATGCAGACAAGATTTATTAAAAAGATAGCATCCACTAAAACTCTGAGTTAATCAAATTTCTGGAATAAATTTATTTTTTATTTCAGATCACCTCAGTCTTAACGGAATCGAATTATTGGAATCCGATTGAATTAACTCCAAGTGTTTTAGATTAATTGATTCTTAGTCAAATTAACATGGACGAATTTTCTATATTAATAATTAGTTTATAAACATGATGTGTCTTTAATATAATTTTTTTAAAGTATTATTATTGTAATAATAAGCTTCGGATTTTCGACTTTTAAAATAAAATGTTTCCAATCTTTTGATGTTTTTTTAATGATTAGAAGATTCGTTTTTAATATATTTATTTAATTTGGTTCCGAACAGTATGTTCTGAAAATTCTCTGTCTCGTTCTTTGCGATTCTGGTGGCCTGGTGGTAAGCTCTGATACACGCTACACGATGATGCACGATATAATAGGTTCTGATACACGCTACACGATGATACACGATATAATAAGTTCTGATACACTCTAAAACCATCCGGACCGAACGATCTCCCGCTGATGTGGTGCGATGAGGATACCAGCTCATGCGCCATTTTGATCATGGTTCAAAATTACGAGGCAAGTTCCACAATTGCCGTAGTGTTGCTTTAAAATGAGATGTCAATATAACTAAACTGTCCCTCTCTTTAATTTACATAGTCACAGAATATAACCACTAACTTGTTAACTAATTTTAATGGATATAAAATTATTTAATAGGTTAGAAAATCTATTAAATAATTTTAAAGGTGCTGGATAGTTTAAGACCTTTTAAGAACAAATTGTCACAATTTGTATTCATTACTTTTGTTTTATTTCACATAATTATATATTCATTGGAAGTAATAATAATAATGATAATTCTTTTCTTTAAATGCATTAGGCTAGAATTGTATTGTTTAAGATTTGATAACCAGCAGCTGAATTGATAGAGCTGTGAAACTAAATAGAAAATCGTTTTTTAATAGAAGTTTTTTATTAATTAATAAAATTAAATTGAATGTTAAAAAGTTTTGCTTATTATCATTATTATTTTATTTATTAAACTTACTCGTCATTATTTATTACTAACCCCCTTATGATGATTATCTGAATTTCAGGAATAAATAGCTGATAAAATTTTCATTTAAATATTTGTTTCTAATAATTTCCCCAACTAACTATTTTTAAGCTTCAAATTTTGATAGCCATATACCTTATAATATTTAATCATTATTCTATTCATTATAGAAGCCTTTTTATCATGTGAGAGCATGATGTTGTTTTGGTAAGGGGATTTTGAAACTCGAAATTGCGCAGGCATTGAATAATTAAAGCTCGAAATCTTATAGGCAATGAATGAAGCATAAAAGGCAATTTTCATCATTATCTTTTAATGGCACGTATTTTTTTTACTGATTTTACCAGTAATACATTATTATTGTATATGCTTCTTTGACAGCAGGTGCGTTTTTTAAGGCTGACGTAGAAATATGACGTCATAACTGTTATTTTCAGGGAACGTAATTTTTTTTGGGGGGGGGAGAAATTAAATTATTTAATTTTTATAAAATGCTCAAAAAATTTCACTCGCGTTTAATAACAGTTTTGGTAAAAGTATTTTATTTTTCCCCTATTGGGGAAATATCAGTTCACTCATTCTTAAGTGAAAAATATTGAAAAAAAAAAAAAACAGTGAAAAATATTGATTTATGTAAGATTAATCCATGATGAAACTGCTTTATGATCAGAAATTAGAAAATAGCAATTTGTTTTTATAAAAATATTCTCTTCATAATAATTCTATATAAATTAATATGTTTAAAAATTTATTGGTAAATAGTTTATCATTTGGAAATTGCAATGCTACGGAAACTCTCGTTATTCAGTTTCCAAACGTAGTATTCCTTTTTGTGAGAATATGATGTTGTTTTGGTTAGGGAGTTTAGAAGCTCGAAATAGTGTAGACAATGAATAAAGCATAAATGGCAATTTTCATTTTTAATTTTTTTCTTGGCTGTCAAAAAAATTTTGGAGCTCACGTCAATATCTAAGAAAGAAGGGGGAGGGGTTTTTGAGTTAATGCATGGGCATTACGTCATAGATTTCGAAACGGTAAAAAATAAATTCTAGGACTTAACGTTTTTTTTTTTTTTTCTGACAAAAAATGTATTTTTCAAAAGTTAACGAATGCGGATTGATATAATCACATGATCAAAAAAAATTCACATGATTACTTAAAATTTACGAAAGCGGATTTCAGTTTTTTGGGGGGATTTTTTAATTATCTCATTTCACCCCTAAATTTAAACTTTAATTTGAAATGGAAGTAACTAAATTTCAACACACAAAAAACATTTTTGCTGAAACGAAACATGCTAAAAATCTTTTTTTGAGTACAGAATCATTAAGTATCGAAGCCTAATGTATATGATAGATTACTATTTTATTATTTTAACCAATGTTTAGAAAATTTATTCAATAGAACTTTTTCCGATTCATCCTAAAATCCAATTCACTACAATGAGAAAGAATAATTATAGATCGTAATATAGAGGATGTATATAAAAAAACATTATTCATTAAAACATTCATTGACTTACACAACAAAAAATATGTTTCTTTACTTCATTCAGGCCATTTTTCTTATTAGACCTCAATGCATTTTGCAAATTTTCTAAAAATTAACTATTGGGCCCGCTTTTAGATATTCCGTCATGCTTGCTTTAAACAGAATAGAATTATTGAATTAATAATATAAATATTTCTAAAGTCATAGAAAACTTTTTCCAGCTTATATTTTTCTAAACCAAAAGGAGTGGTCTCTTCAAAACTTTCTTGCATGCTCTCTAATAAAGAAATTATTGAACAGAAACCTTGCACGGCATTAGCAATCTACAATTATAAAGCTTTACTGAATCTATATCCATGGCGAGTTTTTTTTAATGTAAAAATCATCTTTGTGCGATAGTATTTTTGGAAATTATTGTGAAAAAACGTTCAAATTTCACTTAATTTTTTTTATTAATTCAAATTTTAATTAAAAATTCGAAAAAAGGGCTCCGTGGTACACATTTCCGACCACTAAGATAGACATGTACCAAATTTGGTAGCTGTAGGTCCAATGGTCTGACCTGTAGAGAGCCAACAGACACACACACACTGAGCTTTATTATAAGTATAGATAACGTGTAAAGTAATGTTTAAGAATATTTTAAAATATAGAAAAAAATTATACGGTAAAATAATTGTATGTAAAATAAATTTTTGAATGTTGTATAGTAAAATATCCGGAAGTAGATTGGAAAAAAAAAAATGTTTGATTTTTGCTTAATTAAAATCTTAGTAAATTTTTTGAAAAATTCGCCTGAAGGTGCAAATTACCCCTCTTTTTAACATATATGTGCCAAAACTGATAGCTTTAGATTAAACGGTCTATCCTGTAGAATACCAAAGCATAAACACATATTCATCTTTATTTTAACTAGAAATGCAGTATTTACTAAAATTTGAGTAAAAAATGGCCTATAACAATTAATTTTTACTTATAATCATTTTCAACTCTAGCAATTTTTACTTATAATCATTTTCAACTCTAGCAATTTTTAATTTTTACATCCAGTTTTCCACAATCGAATTTTTATTCTTATTCCAACAGCTTCAAATTAACTGAGTTCCTCTATATTTCACAGTGAATTTTGAGCAGTATTGCTAATGAAACGCATAAATCAATAATTTTCATAGAATCACTGCGAAAACAACCGATCAAATTCCCACTTTCCCCCAAAATAGCCTCAGTGTGGTTCAAATTAGACTTATCGTAACTTAATAGGTCTGTGATTCGTGACGTGGGAAATGACGTCAAAGTGTAAGCCGCTACCGTCGTTAGGAGCGGATGTCAAATATAGAAACTCGTTATAAAATTCAATAAAATGCGCCATTTCTTCTACAGAATGAAAACAAAAAATGAAGATGTTTACTAAACACGTGTAGCCCTTTCTTATTTTCTCTTCTTGTGCCATCCATCGATTAGAAACAAGCTTTGGAAAACATTTCTCTTACTTTTTCTATGCGTCTGAATTTCTTCTGCTTTGGTTTTAATCTAAAATGTCATTTATGAGATTACAAGTTGAGTTGAGTTGATCTAAGTGAATATATAAATATTTAATTTCAGCAATAGAGGCTAATGAAATGATTGTGGTTTTTTTTTTTTTTTTTTTTTTTTTTATGGTATTCAAAAGAATACGAAAAGCTTTGACAGTATTGAATAGATATTAACTAAAGACACATGTTAAAAATCTTTCATTATTAATTTAGCTATTTTAATTAATTAAAGTTTTTCTTCTTTTTTTAGGCTTCTTTTGTATCAAAACTTAACCTTATGATAAGAATATAAAATTGAAAAATTGATGATACTATAATTTGTTAAAAAAAGTGTTAAAGACACGTTAATTTTGATTTTTTGCCAATGAATTTGTTATTTATTTATAAAATTATTTATTTATTATGAAAAACTTAATTAATGTATTTTTGTTAAATCGATATGATTAAAAAATTGAGATTTTAATGCCAGAAAATAAAATTTTATAATAAAAAAATTCAAAAAATACTGGCTTTAATATTAAGTAATTAAAAATAATTAATTTTCTGTCATTAGAACTGTTAGTTTAGTAAAATTAACGTCCCATTCTGAAGCAAGGAAAAAGGCTATTTTGGGACGGACCTCGTAATTTTGAATCACTGTCAGATGACGAGGACAACACCTGAGCTAGACCTCCCTCTCTATACCACACCACATTAGCGGGAGAACATTTGGTTCTGCTGATTTAACGTGCAATAGACCCCCTTACACAACCGAATTTTGGTAGAATCGGGTTTCGAACCTAAAATTCTAAGATTCACAAGCCGAAATCTTGCCACCAGGCCATCGCGACCCTACTTGGACTGTTAGAAAACAATATCTAGAAATGCTGCTATTTAATTCAAAATTTATCTTTGACACATATTAAAAAGGTGCGATTTTAATCCAACAAAATAAAATTTTATTATAAGAAAATGCAAAATTAAAAAAGTGTAATACGATCAAAACATTAACAACTGAAGTTAATTCTAAGCAATGAATAATAGTTAAAAAAATTTTTCATTAGAACTATTAGAAAATAGTATCTGAACATAAATTTCTTTATCACAAAAAATAAGTTATACACTTTTATTTGACTTACTACTAGCCTCTTTCGACGATCAGTTTTTGGCAAACATTACACACATTAATTTAGTAATGTCTGATGGACTGATATTTATCACACTAAACGTAGAGCATTCTGATTAATTAACTATGCACTTGAGATGGCAAAAATTAATTCATTGAGGGTTCTAATAGTTTTATTCCGAAATATTTCTCGAAAATGGTGGCCATTATTGATAATGCACCTAACGGTCATGGGCTTTTAAAAATGAAATAAAAATTGTTGAAAATAATACAGTGTTTGTAACTAGGGGTTTCTGTTGGGGTGCTCCCAACCCTCCAGCAGATAATATATAATGAAGGGATGTAGGGGAACGACCATTATACATGAGAATAACGAAATTTCATATGAAATGAAAATTGGTGGAATTGGGCCAGTGGTTGGAGATGAAGGACTGGAATTTCGGTTTCCCTATTTTAAATGTGTAAGCAACAGAGAACAACAAACGATTTTTTTAGTTATCTAATTTATCAGATAAATAAATTTCTTGTAGTTACCTATGAAATATAAGAGTACTCGTTTTTTTCCCTAACATATGAGGGCGATATTTTAGTACTTTTTTTTTTCATGTTATATATCAGTACAAAGTGTAATTTTTTTTGTGTGTGTGAGTATGCAAAGTAAAACAACACTGATATATTACAAATGAGATAATACCACAAAATCTGACGATGAACTTGATTGAAAAGCATTATCGTGTTTTAAAGAAATTTTCATTATCCAGTTAAAAAAAGTGTTTTTGTCAGAGATTCTTAAGTTTTTTTTTTTATTCACGATTCCACTAAAAAATTATCATCCCATTATTTCAAAGTTGAAAAATAAATCATCAATTTACAATAGCTAAAGGATAATTCAATTAAATGTGTGATGGTTGCATGACTCTATTGCCTTCTCATTTGATACTGCAAATGGCGTTACTTTATTAACATCAAGGTATATTTCCTATGATCTTTCTTGGGGGTCCTTATTAGATTGTATTCTAAGTGCGTGTCGTGTATTTTTGTGTTCGTTTTGTCTCGTGAAATGTGGAACTTAGAAAATAATCAAATAACTGTTCCAGAAAGTCGTCTATTATTTTCATTTACTTCCTAATGAAGTTATAAAAAGTCTCGCCATTTAACAAATGCAATTATTTAATCAAACTGAATGGAATATTTCATATCAATATGATTTTTTGAGTATTTTAAATATTGAGAACCTGAAAAAGAGAGACTTGCAAGTTTTTCAGTTATACCATACGACATTGTTACCCATAGCTAATGAAGTATGTACATACATAAACAACTTACAATATTTTTTTTAAATATATTTATATTATATAATCTTTCCACTCTCTTTAACTTGACAAATTCCAAGCTCATAGTGATGGTTAATGCATCATAGACAGGATTTTTTCCCATATTTCTTACTTAGATATTGTTACATATGAAATCTATTAATCTAATTTAAATCTTACTAATTTTTATCTTAATTTGGTCCATATTAACTTCATTCCAAAAGGATCTCTTACTTCATAATGGAATTCCAACTTTTTATTTATATTTAATTCTACTCGTGCTCTAAAAAATTGCTAATCTCAGGTATTTTCTCGCGTTAAATAGGGGATAAAAATCCCTAAGATTTACAACACTCTTTAAAGATATCTAAGATTCTCTATCCTAGGTTTACACATGTCAAAGAAATCTCGAAACAATTTTGTAGTAAAATCCCTGAAGAGAATTTTTTTTTGTCTCTGTTGCACTTGTATCAAACGAACGTTCGTTTTATCATTGCTTCTTGTACATAAAATGCCTTCCGTGGTGAAATGAATCGACTTTTAAAATTTTCAAAGATTTCTAATCGGCCACGCATTTGCTAAACATGTTTATATATATATATTTAAAATATGTCTAACTGTAATACTTTTATAAATATGAATATGCTTTCGGATTCTTAGAACGAATCCCTTTTTCTGTCTTTCTTTTTTGATTCAGGAAGATGAACTATTTCAGGGATATATGACAATTATATCCGAAAGGAGAAAGTTTAAAGCTAATACATCAATATAGTAAAAATTCTCCTAATTGTAATATTAAAATAACGGTAATTTTGAAGATATAACTTTAAACCTGAAATTTAGATCAGTAAGAGGTTTAAAAAAAACCCACAAAATAATTTAGTAACAAAGAGTTGCGAACTTAGATGGATGTAGATAATTCTTTTCAAATTGCGTTTCCTGGTAATCAAATATGCACGCTTAAGGAAAAAAAAAAGATTACAATGAAAATCATACACATATCATAAAAGTTATGTAATAAAAAACAAAGAATTTTTTTTAAAGCTTTCATACAATTTGGTGAGCAATTTTTATCTGTCATCATTATGTAGTGAATTTTGCTAACAGAGAGGCATTCTGAGTTTTAGGTCATAAAACTAAGAAATGTAAATGCGATGAAATGTATAAAATATTGATTTTGTTTTTCCGAAATGTAAAATAATGTTTATGTGTGTTAAATCACCTATTATTAACTTAATTGTTGTCAGATAAATGCTCGCGGTAAGACTTAAGATTAATTTACACTTTCTTGCCAAGCACTGCAAAATCGTGCTAATCATCCAAAAACTCTAAAAGTCTGCAATCCTGTGTATATAACTGAAATGCTAGCAAATGATCTATAAAGATGCAATAAAAAATGTCACGACTATATTTGGTGAAAAATCACCTCAAAATATTTCAATTTTGGAGGTTGCATATTTATTTTAAGTCTAACGATAATTATTATGATTTGAAAACGGAAATTGACACTCATATCTTCCGAAACAATTACCTTATAAAAATTGCTTTTTGTATTATGTTAAGACTAAAAAAAAAAAAAAAAAATGCCATTTTAATGATATCAATTCCATATCCGTAAAATTTTTTACTTAACTATAATAACATTTCTATCTCAGTTTTATATACTAAAATAATGTTTTTAAATGCTATGATGAAATTAAAACTTAAACTTTTCATCAAAACTCCAAATGCCCGCAATTTTAGTAAAGTTTTTTTTTTTAAATAAAAAGTACAAAAACGAATATATATTATAACTAATGCACATTTATTAAATTCATGATTTTGTTTTTGTCAGTACATCAATTACTTCAAAAGAGATATATTTTGAGTTTTCTTTTTCGATGCTTAATGTAGTAAGTGCATTTAACCGTTCTGCTGACATGCTTAAATGTTTAGTTTAGTTATATTAACGTCCCGTTTTAAAGCAACACGAGGACTATTTTGGGACGGATCTCGTCATTTTGAACCATGGTCAGATGACGAGGACGACACCTGAACTGGCACCCCCCCTCTCCACACAAGCGGGAGGACGTTTGGCCTGACAGTTTTAGCATGCAAGAGACCCCCTCACACGACGGTTCTTCGGTGGAATCGAGTCTCGAACCTGAAACCCTCCGGTTCCGAAGCCTTACCATCAGGCCACCGCGGCCCGACATGCTTAATTGAAGATTAATTTGCTGAAAGAGTGTTCAAGACTTGCTATAACAACTGAAAACATAAAGAAAAGTGTAAAATAGTTAATATATTTTGAACTAATTCATTTTAATTATTATTTCGTAATTGCAAAATGTTTTGTGCATTATTTACATCAGTTTCATTCAAATCCCGTAACAAACCAATTTCCTAAATTTCAATCTAGATCTTTGTTATAAAACTCTATAATGGTATTGAAAAAAAATTTCTAATTAATTTTTTTTTCTTTCTAAAGTTCTTATATCAGTGATTAATTTAAATATTAAAAAGATAGCATTTAACATTTCCCTATAATTTCATCTGCTATTTCGTAATATCTTTTGTTTTTAAATTCATTTTTCCGGAAAATTTTCTAACCTATTCTAATTACTTTCCAAAACTTTTGCATCGTCTAAAAATGTGTTACAATCTGTTCTTAAATTTTGGATTTCGTTAACTAAATTAAAAGTTAAGTCCATAACAATTGTCTTTACTTAAAATAATTTATAATATTTTGGGAAATTGTGCTGACCATATTATTAAAAATAAAATAAATAGTATTTCTTGTATTGAGTACAATAGATTTTTAGCTTAGGATACCGCTGTATTATTCGGTTCTTACATCTACGAAATTTTCTTGGGCATTACAAGTTTGTTCAAATTGTGTTTACACTGATTTAACTATTTTGTCTTCCCAAGGAGTATTGCATAATGATTTTAAAATGATTATTAAATATTTTTGTAGAATTTCTCATCTTTTTGCATGTGCAGAAAATAAGCAATATAAATATTGCAATATCCTAGATTTATTTTACAATATATATTGCTGGAAATGGTATCACAAAATAAATTAAAAGAATATAACAGGCAAGGCACATAAATTGCATGAGAGTTTAGCATAGTTATTCTTGATTGTACAGCTTTATATTTCCCTTTCTTGTTGCTACCTTTGTCGTTTATATGACCTCTACAATTCATACCTAAATCAAGCAAGCTCACTTAATATTTTCAATACTTTTGCTAGTCTTTTTCTAATCACATCAGCTAATTCAATCTATAAACGACTCATTTATATTTAACATATAAAGGACCACAAAGAAATCAGTAAGACATATGCCTGGGCTCGCTTGTTTTTGCATCAAGTACGTTTTAAAATCATCACAACTTTATTATTTACTACCCGCCTTTGGCGACCAGCTGGTTCGCCATGTGTAATGCGTTCTAAAATTTTCAATTAAATCACATATTCATTAGCCTTGAAGTAATTCCGGGCATTGATTGGCCTGAAATTAATATTTTCTTTAAGATGATGGACGGAAAGTTCTAAAAGAATACGTTTTACTAATAATATTCTTTAATTTTATAAATCAGTCAGTTTTAACTATCGGTTATGCTTCCAGATATTAAAAAGGTTTTTTTTTGGTGATGTTGGCAAAATATTAAATATGTTTTTTTTTAAAGAAAGCGAAAAAGGGGAAAACATTATTGAATGAATGATACAGATATTCAAACGATTATAGAAATATGCCATTAGGTCAGGATTTCAATGCATATCCTGTCTAAATTCAGTCAGGTTTACCGTAAATAAAGAAGACTTATTGAATTAATTATTCAGATATTGCAAATGATCATAGAATCCTTTGCCTTGCATTTATTTTTTTAAAAAAAATATCACTTTTTATATTTATGTTATTTTATGCAGTCCCGTGCTGAAAGTTGTATTTCTTTAGATTTAATTTGCGATGATAGTAGTTTTTTTTTTTTTTAATCTGAACTTCCGTCATTCTTTTCTTTTATTTTATCCGGTCACGTGCTAAAAAAAGGGTTAAAATATTTCTTTAAAAATTCGTTAAAAATAGAAGCTTTTTTTGTCGTGTCCATGAGAGTCGAAACTAAATATGTCCATGAATTTTGAAAATTTCTTCTGCGACTTGCTTGATGTTGTCTCCATACGGATCTATCATAGTTGGCAGTACACCAATCTTTCTCAGGCTGGCGCTCATAGCCGGACACTCGTAGATGTGAGTAAGCGTAAGCTGTGTATCAGGACAATGATCACAGCTTCTATAGATCTTCATGCCCTCTCCATCGATCTTCATACCCCTGTGGTGTCCGGTTCTCAGCCTAGTTATGGTTTTAATAGTAGATCTGTTCGCAGTTATTTCAGAGAGAGGATGTTTGGCCTGAATGGATTTTTCTCTAAGTCTATATCTGGCCACTGCATTCGCATCTTGAAGAGAAACATCAGAGCAGCTAGAGTTGAGGTCTCTGCCCTCCTTGGCCAATCTATCCGCAGTTTCATTTTCTTCAATATCAACGTGTGCTGGAATCTACTGGAGGTCACATGTCTTGTTAATAATCTGAAGATCTTGAAGACAAGAGATGATTTCTTGGGTGTAATAAGAATGTCCTTTTAGAATTGCTTGGAGGGCGGCCTTTGAGTCACAAAAGATTACTAGGCCTTTTGCCTGCTTGGAAGCGGGAAGGGCCTTATAAATATTAAGTGCCACCAGAATTGCCCTCAGCTCACAGGTGAAGTTAGAGACAACGTTTCCGGCACCATATTTGCCCTGGTGAGAGTCACCATCCGAAGTAGTTAAAAACACACCGGCACCCCCGTTGGTGATGGTTTTGCCAGAGGAGCCATCCGTGTATGCATGTACAAAGTCTCTTTTTGGATATTGTTCTATTGCATTGAGTCCCTTTTTTCTAATGTCCTTTTGTTCATTTTTGTTGCATGGCTCCAAAAGGTCAATGTGAACGCTGGTGTTCATTGGAAGCTTTTTGAAAGAGATGGGTTCTTGAACAATAGCCCATTTGTTGTGTTCAAGGCCAACACTTGCCCTGATATCTCTGTCATATTGCATGGGTGAAGATCGTTTCAGTCTTGACTTATTCCACTCTTTAAAGGCAATGCGGGAAATATGTTCAGGAGGGAGACTACATATTTTGTTCGTAAATTTAATCATATTTACTTTTCTTCTATTTTGTAGACTTTCTAGTCCACACTCCCTAATTATTTTTCCGTTATTGGTGGATGAAACTGCTCCTGTTATTATCTTTGCAGCTCTCGCTTGAATGCTTTCTAACTTATTTAAGGCCGTATCAGAAGCATAAGTTATATGTAAATAGAAGCTTAAGTTATATATTAAAACACTGATACCATTAGAAAGCTAATTTTTAAATATTTAAATTGATGTAAAAATCATGTTTGTGCGATAATATTTTCAGAAGTTATAGCGGAAAAATGTCGAATTTTCGCTTAAATTTTAATTATTTCAAATTCTAGTTAAAAATTCGAAAAAAGGGCTCCGAGGTGCACATTCCCGACCTCCAAGGTATAAATATACCAAATTTAGTAGCTGTAGGTCCAACGGTCTGGCTTGTAGAGCGACAACACACACACATTGAGCTTTATTATAAGTATAGATATAGATGAAGCAATAACAGATGGGAACATTCGTGAGCTTTAATGTGTTAATCTTTCTCTGCATACCTAATAATGATCGAAAATTGTTCCTCTTGGGAAATAACAGGAATACAATCTGTTTGGATATTACAGTACATGTTTTCATATCCTCTAATTTATTAAGGACATCATTTTCTAATGCCGCCAGAAGACGCCCAGTCAACCACATGGAAACTAGTATACATACTTTCAGTATGTGAATGCTATCATTGTTCAGAACATTATTTTATATCTTGATCATGTTGGGGGGGGGGCATGCATAGCATTCGCCACATCCCCTAGATGGCTGGCCAATAGAATGATTTTGAATTGTTATAATTTAATCGGAATGAGAATCGCAAAATATGATTAACATATTTTGAATGCCACAATTAATACAGTAAAATTTTAAAAGTAGTCATTCAATCATTTGAAAAAGTATCTTAATAGGTAGATCGTTAGCTTATTTGGGATGCGAATTCAAAGTTACGATCAGAAGATATTTTCTATAATTTAAGCTCATAATTAAATCCTAATATCTTTTCGACATCGTAGAATACAATTTTTTAAAACTTTTTATTTAATTTGTATACGAAATTCTTACACTCATATTTATAGCATCACAGCTTCCTGTATTTCAAGCGTTCTTTTAAACTAAATCCTTCATAGTTATTGGGCAAGTATCAATGGTATATATTGTTTCCAAAGCAATACACATTTTTTTAACTATAAATTTTAATTTAATCACCATGATAGCTTTGAGTAGAAAATATTATTTCAAAAAATTTAAATACAAATCAGATTGAACATAGTTAATTTCAATAAATTTAAAAGCAATTTTAGACATAGTAAAAAACTCAGCATTTTTAAAAAATAAATTATTGGATAAATATTCTAATGTAAATTTTGTCAGGCTATTGAATTGAACAGCTAACTATAAAAAAATTGGTTCACATTAATTTGAAAGTGAATAATAATAATAAATAATTAATAAGCCCAATGATAATGTTTTACAATTTAAGAGTTTTATAATTTTAACATGAGTAAGTTAAAGTACTCAGTGACTATTTCAATTAAATAAAAGCACAAAACGAATCAGAAAATGTAGATAAAAGAAGCATCTTAAGGTATCTAAGAAATTGTTTTTCTATTTCATAATTCAGTAATAAAGACAGACCTGCAGAATTGAATCTAGCAATAACAACATTTTTTTTTCACTTCTTAATAAACTAGCAATAACTAACTTTTCCAAATAAAGTTATCACTCATCAAGCAATAACTAATAATAATAATAACAACAAAAAACCCACTTTTTAATCAAGAAATTTCAAAATTTAATGGAATTCCTATCTATAAATTTAATGGAATTTCTATCTAATTTCTATATCAAATGCTCAATGAATATTCTTTTATTTTTTTGAATAATTGAATTTTTTTTTGTTGAAATTCCTTAAATTTCAAGTAGAGATTTCATTAGAACATTTATTAATTACAATTACAAGAACAGTAAATCAATAACAATAAATTTCAATTACATAATATTTAATTGAAAAATAACATTTTTCATGCAGTAAAATTCAATTCTATTCACAAAACGATCCTTTGAGTTGGTACTACAACAGAAACAAAACAAATGATTTCTCATTAAAAATATCCTAAATGAAAAAAAAAAAAAAAAAAAAAAAAAAAAAAAAAACCTATTTTTTAAAAATGTATTGAAAAATGTTTTTGGTTAATTGAATTAAGTCAACTACTTAATAGCCAAATTAATTAAAATTTTTATTTAACTAGTTATCCTGAAAACATCATGATTATAAATAATTCAAAATTCCAATATTTTTAAAATTAAACAAAAATTGATTAAAAAATCATTAAAAACTTTTCTCATAAAATTTGTTCTTAAAAATGTAGTAAAATATATATAAAAAAGATTATTTTTGAATTTTTTGTGTTATTTGAAACATAAATCATCAAAATGATAATATTCTAACTTAAAAATCTAGTTAATGATTGGAATATAACACATGAATGTTACTTAGAAGTTTGGAAATAGGACCGTATAAATTTCCAGAACAAAATGAAAAAAGAAACAATGGAATGAAATTTGTTTAGAAACAGAAGTGAAATGGATAATAAAAGTTAATGAAACATTAAAATAAAGTACAATTTCACAAACAACTAGGACTTTTCTGTGCAGAGCTAGTAAACTATCCCAAGAAGCTTCATAGAAGAGATAAATGGATTGTCACATAAAAAAAAAGATTAAATCTGAAGATAATAACAACTTTACAAAAACATTATACAAGCTTTAAAAAATTACAAAAAATGCTCATTCTTGAGTGCAATAAAAAAGTGCAAATACATTTTAGATAGCAAAATTGATCAATAATGCACCAAGGACTTTGTTAAGTATTTTTATAAGCACACTTTCATAAGATTATGAGCTAGGAACATTTTGAAAAGTTCTTATGGTCTGGAAATATACATTTTGAATGAAATACGAATTTCATCTTTTTTGAATATTTTTATGAAAAATTTTACATTTGCCTTTTTAAATGTAGACATTACAAGGAATGAGATATTTAATTTAAACTTAAAAAACAACAACAACAAAAAAAAAAACACCCTGCAACCCTGCTTAATATGATATAATTGATAATGAAGTATTAAAAATATAAAACAAAAAAAAAAGTACTTTCCATAAGCTTTCCTTCATTCATATACATGTATGCACATTAAAATTTAAGTATGAAAGGTTTTTATTTCAAAAATTATTCAGTGCACTTAAGTAAAAAGTTTACTTCCCCTCCCTTCAACTATTCAAAACATTCATTACACACATATACATATGAAATTAAGATGCATTACCAATCTTCTTTCATAATAAAAGCAAATGTACACGTTTAAGTCTGGATAAAAGGGAGTTAATAAATCTGGTATATACACACTTTTTTAAAAGATGGAAATATGCACTTCAAAGAAATTTTTACACAAAATCTTGGTTAATCAAAAGTTTGGATATTTGTGATAACTTTGGAATAGTTAATCAGATTAAAAGGAATTTTATAATATCTTCAGTATCTAAAAAATTCCATTTAATTAATACTGGTACCAACGTTGTGCAAGAATCTTTTCTCCTCTTCCCTTATGTTTTTTCAAAAGATATGAGAAAAAAACTAATTGCTAAATATGAATAATGATAAAAGATTTAAGAATGCAAATGATATTGTTCATTCATCATTATTTGAGCTTAAAAGATGCAATTTATGCAAACTGAAAAATATATATGTATAACAGAAGTAAACAATAGAGCCCTCATACCAATGAAAAAAAGTCATTATATTTTCCTTATTGAGAAACTTGATAGAAAATCGAAAGTTGACCCCTCAACTTCTTAAAAGTAGAACCACATCATTTTTCTGGAAAACTACTAATTTTTTGCATCTCTTGCTCCGACTGCGCTATGTCGCTCAAAACTTTACGTATTTGCTCGAGTAAACACTCTCCTTTGACAACAAGCTCTTCTAAAGCCCGAGCAGCTTCTATATTTTCAGCATTCAAGTTTTTAATACTGGCTTCTTGAAGTTCAGGATAAGATTCTTCGCTCGGTAAACTATCAATCAAAACATCAATATCCTTGGCAGTTTTGCAAATTAAATTAGCAAAAATTTGGCAATAATCTTCAGGCGGTGGTGGCGGTTTAGGGCCAACTCGATCGAATTCGGGAAATATGCTAGGTGTTGCACATTGCTGCAACACTCCAATGCTGTTGCAAATATTTTCTGCCTGAGCATTCACAGCATCTTGCAGTTGAGTTAAGCGATCAGCCATATTTGATGAGATGCCCAAAAGTTGATTTACTTTTTCAAGAATCTAAATATAATTGTCAAGACAATTGTTCTCGGTCAGTTACAAATTATTTATTGTTCTTTGTTATCATGGAGTAGATTCTTGAATTTTCTTTAAAGGCAAATAGAAAACATATTTGAATTTAAATAAAAATGATTGAATAATATAACAGAAAAACTTCATGCAGAATGTAGCCTTTCAAATTAAAATTACACCATACAGCAAAGCCGGTGAAAGTACGCGTCAAACTTGTTTACTAACCAAAATCAAACTTGAAATTGAATTCAGTTCCGTTTTCACAGCATAAACTATGATGCCATTTAGTTTGAAGAGAATTGTTTAAATGTACTATTGCTGACTTACAAACAAGGTAATATGCAATATATTAAATTTCTGCTTTATAAATACCTTTATATCTTTTTTTTCACTACAGTTCAATATCGATATTTTTTTTCTGCAATGCTCTCCTTAACTTAAGAAATGAGCCCATAGTTACCATTTGTAATTCTGATGGTGAAAATCTATGCAGATTAAGATGCATTCCATAAAAAAGTCGTCCAGTTTTTGGTAATGAATTTCATTTGATTCTGAAATCTCAAGCTACTGATATCGGAAATTTCTTATTATGTAAAAGAACTGGAATGGGAAAGTTTTTTTTAAAAAAATAATGTATTTGGAATGTTATTAACATATTTACTTAATTTTAATTCTGTAACAAAAATCTATGATTGAAAGGAAATTTTCAAAAGCATTATGAAATAAAAGTGCTGGATTTAAAACTGAAAATTTGAATACTGTTTTAACCAAAATACTACACTAGCAAAACCCGCACAGCTGACTTTTACGATCAAAATATAATTTTTTTGTGGATGCACAATGTGCTTCCATGGGCAACTAATTTGTGTGTTTTCACAAAATTTTTTGTACTTGATCGATTTTTGAATTTTTTTTCTCAATAGCTTTCATTAAATTAGCAACTTAAATATAATGGCTAGTGCTAGTGCTAATACAAATATTCATATTTTAGAAAGATTTGAAAATACCCTCGATTTTGCAAGACAACAATTATTAGGTAATTTTTAAAAAATAATTAATTGTTACATTAATTTCTCTATAAAGTGCGAAATATATTCTAAAATGTGTACATAGCTAATTTTTTTAAAACTTCCTGCTCACATTTTTTTACTTTTAAGTTTCCCTTTTTGCATAATTTGAATCTATGTATGTTAATACTATTTGCTACTTTTTGCTTGTAGAAGACTCCCCGGAACGAGAAAATCAGAACATTGACCTAAACAGCTTCTGGACTAATTTTAGTGAGCGATATTTTATTTCACCTATATTTTTACCAATATAAGTATGTAGAAGCTATTTGTGCTTGAATGGTATTGTAGTAAAAATATGCTATACAGAATGCACTATATAGTATAGCATTATACTGTAGATCTTATTTCCCTAGTTTGGTTTTTCTTTCTTTCAACTTTTTGTTAATCGAATCAATAAATAGATTTTCCTTTTTTTACTCTTCTATGCAAAAGTTTCTTTGTAATTTTAATTTAAAGTTGTCATAATTTGATTATTCAGATACATGTTCTTAATTAAAATTTTTTTATTTAACTCTTTCTGTTATCTAATATGATATATTTAACATATTTATTTTAATAATGTGCAATTTTTTTAACTGTTTTCTTGTAAAACTTTACTATGGATGGTTAGCTTTAATATTTTTTTAATGTGTTTAGTGTATCTCAAGGTTTGAATATGCTGTAGTTCATAAATGTGATCATTTATAATCAAGGACTTTTTATAAAAAAATGTTAGCTTTAAAATTTAAATCAAATTTCATGCTACATCCACATGTATATGTTTATAATATTTAGCTTCAAGAGTTAGAAATGTTTATTTTATGAGATAAAAATTATTTATGGGAAATAAATAGAATCTGTTGAAGGCTTTATGGGAAGGAAATAGAATCTGTATGAATTTCTTCTGTATGAAAATACTTGTAGGGATAAGTTTACATTTTTTTAAATAATGTTTACAATTTATATTTATATCGAAATTATATATGATATACTTTTAGGTACAGATTTTATAATTAAGTAAAGACTGTTACATGCAAAGCCATATGATGAGATTTCCAATAATCTCTTTAAACTCTTTGAATTTTACTTTGCTTGCTTCTTAAATACTTAGAAGCATATATATATTGCTGTTCTTTGAAAAATAAATTAAAAAAATATGAGATATGTGTATTGATTATTTTTAGAAAGAAGGGGAAAGATGATTTGTGACTTTGTTTTGCATTAAGGGTTCCGCTGACGCTAACAGGGCATTGATTTGGGAACTCTGCCTGCCATCAATTTAGAGAAGGGGGGGGGGATATAATTCTACCATACCTCCCAGGAAATCTTTAACAAACCCATCAGCTATAAATAATATAATGTTATTCATTACATCTTTGCAGTGCTTAAATGTGGAACTGATATTGTTTTGGAAGTGCATGGAAATTTTAATATTCATATTATTCTTGTAAAGAAATATCGAGAAAGGTCAGATTGCAAATAGTCTTTATATATTAAGAGTGTTTTGTTTAAATGTCTAGCTGATTTTAATTGTATTAGATCGAAGAAATATTTTATCTGTTTCAATAAATGGTTCTTTGACAGAATTGGATTTTTTTAAACTTATTAATTGATTAAATAACTCCCTCCCTGTAAAAACAGATAAAAGTTGCAACAATTCATTTACTTATTGTGCATTATTTAAAGATCCATGAGTAGGAAGGGAAGATTAATTGTCAGTAATTGTAGAAAGTGAATAATTCCCCAAAATTTTGACAGAACTGTATGGTTAAAGAAAGTAGCTGTTACTGTGTATGTAGCTAAAATGAGAGTTGATATATGTTATATGATGGAAGAGGCAATTTCCTAAACTGAAATTTTAGTCCTATAAATTTGTTATAAAGTATATCATATTCCTGAAACTGCATATGAAACTGACGATTTTCCTATTCACCAAAACTATTCTTTCAGAGTGGCTGTATAATTTAGCCATTTTTGATCCAGGGAATAAGAAAGGAAAATATTATTCTTTATATGTCTTCCATAGAATTTTTTTAGAAATTATACCTCATACAATTTTTGCAGCGGGGGAAAAAAAATAAAAGAATTTTTATATAGTGTATGCAGAAAGATATTATTGTTTACTATTTGATAAGTCAATTGAAAATATTTGAATACTCTTATAAGTGCTCATTATTGCTATTGTTTTAAAATCAAATAGTTATAAAACCTTTTTTTTACTCCAAAATTTTTTAAAATATGTAAATTTATTTGATTTAAAAAATTTAATGGTAAAAGAAATATTTTTCATGATTATAATTGTAGATAAACAATTATAATCATATTTTACATGATTATAATTGTTAATCTAATACTGAATTGTAGTGATTTTTATTATTGAGTATGATATAATATTTGCAAAAAGCATGATTTATTCAGCTTAAAGAAAAGGAAAATTCATATTTTGACATAAAGTTCAGTTAAGGATTTAATTTTAAAAGATTTTAAGGGAGATGAAGTACATGATTCCTGTAAATTCTTGCATTCTAAAGTATACTTTATTTGAGGCTCAAAAGTGAACGAAGATTCGAAAACATCTTTGAAACTTTATATGACTGTACATTTTCTTTTTGCCTTTGTATACAAATAATGAATTTTCCTTTTTTTCTTTTAGCTGGAGCTACAAAACTTGTTTCCCATGAAGCTACTAAATTTTGTATGGCATTTGATAGTGATGCCATTATAACTAGTGAAGCATGTCAATCTCTTGTAGATAAAATAGAAAAATCATGTTTAGCTCTTTTAGCAGTGTTTATGAAGCTATCTAAAGCAAAAGGTAAATTAAATGAATATTTTCTCTTTGAACTAAATAAATTTAAAAATGTGTAAATTTAAAGTCCTTTCTTTTTTTTCTTGATTTTTTAACATAAAAGAACTTAGTGGAAAGTAAGTCTGTTAATAGTTTGTTATAGTCTGCTAATCTATAATTTTATTTTAGCTCTGTAAGTATACTATTTTTATTGTAAATTGCCTCTTTTATATTGCTAATACTGTTTTTAATATGAATGCATATAGTTTTTTTAAATACATAAAAGTCAGTACTTTGAATTTTTTTGTATTTTATTTGCTACTAATCTTTTTGATGATAGATTTTTTACTGATCTCCGCATATTTAACAATATATAGGTTATTAAAGTTTCATTGTTTTTGTTTTGCTATGTACCTAGAAATTCTTATTTCCAACCGCAAGAAATAAATAAGTCGATTCTGTTGTTAAAAATATGTATATAAATATTAAAAATCCCTCTTTTTGGTGTTCGAGGATATTGTCTAGTAATAATTGTTAGATACGACAGTAAATGTTTCCATTTTGTCCATTCATTTCTATATTCCAAAAAAATATAATTCTATAAAAAACAAACTTAAATTATTTATACCGTTGCCACACAAACTGAACTAATACTAGTTCTGTGGATAAATATATACATAGGTGGCACTACTTGACAATAATAAAGGAAAAATATATATGTGTGTGTCTTGTTCTATAGACAGATAATTAAACGTAGAACTATCTAATTTGGAAAAAAATATATTTTGAAAAGTGGAAATGTGAACTTTAAAACATTTTTTTTTTAAAATTGTAATTAAAAAATAAAGAAGAATTTTGGTGTCTTTTTTAACCAAAGCTTCTGAACTAGTATACTAAATTTTTTTAATAACTTATTTTATTTGAAATAAATTTGTCTATTCAAACTTTATTATCAAATATTGCTTTAAATACATAATTTCATTGTTGATTCAAGTCTTAGTAACCTACTATTTAAAAAATATTTCCAATGTTTTGTATTTAGTATTTGAATTTTATGTAATATAACTTTTATGAACTATGTTTGTCTATTGATAATGTGATTAAAATGACAATTTTCTTCAAATTAAATATTTAAAATATTGTATATATATATTTCTTAATTGGGTTATTTTTTTAAAACTTTATTATAGGTCAGTCATTTTACAAAGATATTCATACCTACACACTAAATATTATACAAGGAATGAAAAATTTATGCACAGCTATAAGAAATCAAAGGTAAGCTATAATAAGATGCTTTATTTTTAACTTTAAGTTTTTAAAATTTTATACTCATAAATTTTCTGATTTTAAATTAAAAAATGTAACGAATTTTTTTTTATCTTTAAAATTTTTTGATTAAATTTTACCTTTAGATCATGTTTTAAATAAATATTTTGTGATTATGGTATTTATGTATCTTGTAGTTGTGTTTTAAATATCAACTGCCATTTAGGATTATTTTCATCTTAGTAATTTTGTTTTTAAAATTCTTTTTAAATAACATAGTGAAAATCATTATTATTGATAAGCATTTCAATTAATAAAATAAAGGATTAATAAACTAAAGTAGTGTACATGATTATTGGTTGTTCTAAATTTGAAATTTTGTATTTCACTGTATTTTTATTGTGTTCTGGCATTTTATTCTTTTTTAGTGTAAGTTGCTGAATCTCTCCTTTCTTCCCCAGGCAGTAAACACTAACATGATTACCAATATTTTGATTCTGTTGTGATACTTTCTGTAAACATCTATTTGAAATCCATTTCTATTGATCATTTTTCCACCAGCGATGTTGACAAAGAACTTAAGTTGTAAGATTTGAAAATAGAATAGATCATAATCTTAATGAAAGAAGAAGTAAAAAAAATCTACCTCTTATTATTAAAGAGACACTATAATCATTTATTATCTCTACTTCTGTGTATAGGGAAAGTTTGAAATACAGATTGAAAAAGAATCCCATGTGATGAATGGGTACTTTTTTTTTGTACTAAGTTATTAAATAATTATCTGCATGAGATACTTAAAAGGACTAACTGTGATATGTTTATCATATTAATATTTTCCTGCCAAATGATATTGGAATTATTTTAATTTTAAGTTATCTTGCCAGCTTTACTTTTTTTTTTGTATATTTGAATCTTTTAGTTTTTGAACTGCTTTATGATTGATACTTTCTTCATGTTGACATTTGTTTAACAATTATATGAAAAGTTTTAAATTTTAAAGCAATATGTTAACTGTACAGTATGTTTAACGGAGCATAGTTTGACATATTTTGCCATTGCAAAATATCACTAAACTCCAATATTTGCTTCCCTTAATTTTTTTATATTGAAGTTCATTTATATTGATTAGTAAGAAATTTTTGTTTCTATGAAAAGTATTTTTAAATTAAATTGTAAAATAGTTGAATTAATATTTAATTGAAATTTTTTTTGCAGCTCTACACGATTACAGATTGTTGGTGAAATTTGGGAAAAATGTCAAGCTGTTGATCAACTTCCAAAAGGTAACGTAGCTTCAACCAGCCTATAGTACTTAAATTGTTAAACATTTTTTGAATTGAATTTAAACTGAATACTATCCAAAAGGATTAAATTCTAAAATTCTTATAGAACATTGATCATGAAACTAAAATTATTTTATCCAATTTGCTTAGCAAGCAAATATTTTCCAATTAATCTGAAATATACAGATGTTAATATCATTATGAAAGATGAAATGTCAATGTAAAATATGAATATGACACTATCAAATATGTAGTAATTTAGATAAATAAAATGAAGAAATTCTTATCAATTTACTGGTTTTCAATTCTTATTAGTTTCTAATAAGAATTCTAATTCAATAGCTTTTTCTTTCAATTGATTTATTATTATGTATTCAAGGATAATTTGGCATATAGTTTTCATTTCAAATGAATAAAAAAAATATGGCTTGCTAGATATTTTGTCACTATTCAAGAACACTTCTCTTGCAAAAATTTTATAAATTTGTAAATTGCTATTTGATTTATTGATTTCTATTATGCATGATGCTATTAAATTTTTAATAATATGTTTTGATTTTAATATGAGCTGATATTGGCTATTAATTTGTATTTTTACTTTTCTTTATTTCTAGATAATAGAGATGCAGTGTTAATTATTTTCCAAGAACAACATGATATGGTTCAAGATGCTATACAAGAACTAATGGATGTAAGATTCTGGGTTCCATTGTAAAATAAATATCAATATACTTATTATATTTTCATTATTTAATGAGTCCTCAATATTCTGTACCATTTTGAATATATTTTCAGAGCTTAGAAAATGAGGATGAAAATCCAGTATTTGAATTATCTCTTGCAACACCATTAAATGGAATTCAAATACCCCCAGTGCGAACATGGACAAATTCTGATCGAAATGTCCTCTTACCTTCTTCAGGACTGCTCAAAGCTTTAAAGGCCTGCATTAAAAAAACCATGCAAGCTATTACAGAAAGAGGAGATGGATTAAATGAAGGTCCAATAAATGAATTAGATGCCATTGTTGAAATAATCAAACCTAGCAGTTCTATAGCAGATGATTTTGTATTATCTCTATATCCACCTATGAATCACACTGCAGTTCGAGAACAGGTAATCAGTACCATCATTATAGTTGTCGATATTTTGATTCAAAGATTTTAAGAAAAGTTCAAGTTCATTGTGATGAAAGGGCTTAATGGATTAAATAAGGAAATTATGATCTAGTTTAGAAAAAATATTAAAATTAAAAAAAAAGTTATTCTTATGTTATTAGATTTTAATGTTTAGCTAAAAGAACCCACATTATGAAAATACTAAAATAATTGCAGGGAATAATTATAATAAATTTAAAACAACAACAAACTAAATATTGATAATCAAAATCTATTACCAGTTTTTTAAATGCTTTTGTGTGGGCAAAATGAAATCCATAATTATAAACATTGTGGAGAAAATACAATGTTTTAATGATGAAAAGTAGTATGTAGAGTTTTTGTATTTCATGTTTATGATCTTCTATTCCTATTCGAATCAAGATTTTAATAACAATAGAAAACCATATTTTTCTTTACTTGTCTGAATATTTTTTTAATGATTTATTATATCTAGTCAATTCTCAGGATAATGTGTATGGTGCTCCCAAATGAAAAGTACCTTAAGATTATATTATATTATAAAGAAAGTATATTAACACCATTATAATTGTCAATTCATATGGAACATAATAACTAAATAATTAGCACTGACATTACAACACTGATCAGGGATGGATAGATTCATTGTAGAAATTCTTGAGTTGCTGATAGATCTATCTGCTGTGGTCCTCATTGTCCACTAACTTTGTCATAATCAAGCTTTTGGTACATTGTGTGATGCACAGTTTCATTGTTTATCAACAATTTTATATGTAATGATCTAATGAATCTACCATATGTTCCTTCTGAGCTGAAATTGTGGCATTCTTGTTCACAATGTGCATCTGTGTAGGGCATGACAATCCCTTGATATTTATAATTCTGTGGAATATGGCACATTATATGAGACACTGCACCTCTTTCATCATGTAATAAATTAGTGAGGCATGCTTGCCTTCTTTATGAAAGAATTGGATAACTGTATTGATGAAAATTAACAAATTATGTACAAGCATCCGGAAATATTACCATGTCATCTATCAGCAAAAACAAATAGATACAAAAAGGTATTGTTGTTAAAATTTCTTTTTCATTTGGGTTCACTTTATACTTGAAACTTTCAGTATTATCACGAGGATACAACTTATTGCAATTAATAATAATAATTTCAAATTATATTACAGATATATTTTGATTATAAATATTTTATGTATATAATGTAAAAAATTCTGTTGAGTACACTTTAAAGGAGTTGGTTGCTGTTTAAATTTAGGAATAAAATTATCTAACTATATTATTGAAAACAATTAATGATTATATTAAATTCGTTGATTATGAATTCAGTCTAAGCTATCATTGAAATCTTACATGTAAAATGATGTGTCTGGGAAAATGACAAGTGAGGGGGGGGAGGAGAAGAAGAAAGAATAATATTTTTTATGGTTTTCAAGTGGAAGAATATTTTAATTTTTTAAATATTCACTTTTATAGGATTTGCATGTTATTCACTTTGAAAATTTAATGCCAGACAGTTAAAAATCCACCATTCATAAGTAGAAGTGTCATTTTTCTAACCACTGTGGGGCTGTTCTCTCTGCCCTAAAAAGGATGTGAAGTGAAGAGTAAAGGAATGGCTGCACAAGGGGTGGAGACCATGACGTTTATTAAGGAGTCTGGACACAGACAGTGCACATCACTGTAGGGAGTTTTATGGAGAGCTCCGAGTATTCCTGTCAAGTTATTACATGAAGTATATAAATCAATCACATGTATGAATATGCCAAAATTTTGCCTAGAATTATACAGAAAATTTTCTGAATTTGTACATTCTTCTAGAATTGTTCTGACTGCTTTGAAATTTGTGAAAACAGTTTAAAATCAGCATATTTAACATGAACTGATGCTGAAACTTTCTTATTATATCTTTTTTAAATATTTTTTTCCCATTTTACAGGCAACATTAGTAAGAAACAAATGCAAAGAAATAGTATCTTGTGCAAAGTAAGTAAATATTTACATTATATTATTTTTAACTTTTAAATATGAATGTTTTAATGAATCTGAAATTATTTACAGAACCTCTCATTTTTGTACGGAGTCAGATGAAAGATGGATTGACTTTTTAGAGAAAGCTGCTGATCACAATTGGGTTAGAATTCATGATATGGTATTAGCTGATTAAATGTTATAATTTTTGTATATATTATGTATATTAAAAAAAGCCAATGTATACATAAGAGATTTCAAAATATTGTGCCTTCATTATTTCAGTAATTGCAATAGCTCCAGAAAATGTTACCTTTAAATAATTTGAACAAAAAAAATATTCTTTTTATATAATATGTTAACTGTAACCAATCATGACACAAATTTTAGTAAGAAAAAAACTTTATTATAATGCTTCAAATTCTTTCAGTTATGAGATTTTAAACAAATACATGTTTTCTTAGACTAAGAAATCATTTTTTTTTCCCCATTTAACATATGGAATAAAAGCTATGTTTTACAATGAACTAAAAAAAATTAGTGGCTATTTACAATGCAATGAAAAAGTGTTAAAATGCAATAATATTTGATTAATTGAAAAATTTATTTTTACAGTATACAGAGAAAAAAATTCCCTCACCTTGACTACATATCTATTTTAATGCGTAGTTTTACAAGCATTCTTACAAAAGATGAAAGAAGGGAACAATAATAAAAGCTTTGTAATATTAATACACGTGAACCTACTCCTAAGCATTTTAACTGTATGTCAGTGCCATAACAGCATACATATATCTTTTTCATTCTCCTATGAATAAGCAAGTTGACATTTTGAGTTCAATTTTACTTTATCTATGATAAACACAGCATCTTGTCGCAAAGATTGTGATTAATGAAAATGAGTATTTATTAAGATGCTCATAGAGAATATCATCTCTTTGGCTCTTCACTTTTGAAAGACATTTATCATGAAGTGACAATTCTGACTCCAAACTTTTCATTAAATCCACACTATTTTATGAATAATAAATATGAGACTGGAAACCATAACATTATTGCTGCCAAAGAACTTTTAACACCAAAAACCATGGTACAGTTAAAAATAAAATGAAAGACAATAGATAATGAGGAATATTTGCAATTCCAGAACTGCCCAATGGTGATTCTTCACTTGATGTTTCTTCTCTGTAACAACCTTCTCCACAGTCATCATCATCACAAATGTCACATAAAACAGTTTTATGTGGACGATAAAACATTCTTGCACTTTTGGCTAAAAATGAAAGAAAAAAAAAATCATTCATTTAATCCCCTCTTCCCAGATCTGAATTAATTTTTAACTGGGAGTTGAGTTCACTCCAAAGTAATGAAGTAATACTTAATTTAAAAGAAAGGGTTGGTTGAAAAATATTTGATTAAACTGAAACACTTAGAACTAGTTCATGAATAACATTCTCACATTACTTTAATATGACTTTCAGCAATCAGTACTTTTTTAATGACTAATGTATTAAGCAGAGTATTTTACTAATATTTAGACATCCTAATTAATATAATGAAATTTAAATTAAAACAAAAATCTATTAGTAAAATGTGTTCATTTTGGCTGCTTGTAGAATTAATTGTCTCCACAACTTTTAGCATAAAAATATAAATTAGTGTTTTAAGGAAACATAACACAAATTTGAATTTAAAATAGAGAGAAAATATAAATTGTTGTATTTATCAATTTCATAAATATTGTGTGTATATTTTAATGTTATAATGTATATTAATAAGTTACTATTGAATAAATATCTTTTAAAACTTATTTGAAGTAAAATAAAAACAAAAAAACTTGCATACCTCGACTATAAAAGTCATACACTTTCACTGGAACTCTTCGTTGCCGTGCTACTTTATGAATACGGTGAGCAGGTACTGTAACACATGATTCTTCTTGATCCAACTATAAAAAATCAGGAGAAATATAAGCAGAGAAGTCAGTGGCACATCTTTACTTATAATAACGATGAATGTGCATATGTTGGTGCTCTACAGTCCAAACCTTTTGACATATAACTACTAAAATTGGCATACATATATTTTGGAGGATAAAAATGTGCACCACCGAGGGATTTTTAAAAAATTCAAATCAAGCAAAATTTTGGGTTTTTTCTGTGATAATTTTTAAAAATATTACAGCATAAAACTTATTTTGACATCATCTTAATATGATATCAAAAATTTATTAAAAGTAGAAACTTAATTTTTAGATTAAATCTTTCACTCATATTTTATACAAAATGAAAATAAATCTAATTGTGTGCAATATGCATGCAAGAAGAAAATTAGCATTTATTAGCATGTTGCCATCATATAGGTTTAAACTCAAATTGAAAAATTAACTCTTACTGCAAAATAAACCTAGGAAAGAAAGTATAATGATTGATATGTATTAGGATGAAATGGAATAAATATAAGATGCAATGATTTCTTTAAAAAAATTGAGTAAAAGTTTTCATTGATATTTTAAAAGTTATGTTTATATTCCTCATTTTTATTGAAGGCATGCATAGTTTAATATGTACAGGATATCCAACTTAATCAGTTCCAAAATCTAATTCTTAAAATTTTATTAATTGTCACAAGCATCTTATAAAAAGTGGTGTAAATGAAATATATTTTTTGCAGTTTGAATCTGTAAATACTCTGATATATTATGAATTTAAAATTCTTGCACAGATCCTCCTGTGAGTCATATTTAATAAAATATTATTAAGTTTTTAATATTTTAAATAAAAAAAGTTCTATTCCTTAGCAATTAAAACTATTTGAGTTTTAAAAATTTGAATGTCTACTTAAAAAAAAAAAAAAAAAAAAAAAGCAAAATTAGACCACTCTATCAAATTTCTTCAGAGAATATATCCATCAGAATTGGATTTCACCCAATATTGATTGTCTAATATACTGATGTTCAATACTTTATACCCCAATCAGATTTCACCACAGAAAATTAAAACAGATGGCCAAAATAATTTAACTGAATATGATTTATAGAATCAAAGGATTGTATAAAATTTAGACTTTAGAACTGTTTGTATTTAAAAACAAACAAACTGAATTTTATGATGAGTCAGGGAAATGCTGTATAAATTATTTTGTCATACAATAAGATTTGATGTTTTGTTCGCATATTTTAAAAAATGTTTACGAGGGAATAGTAAAAAGTTTTATCTCTTCCATTTAAAATCTTATGGCAAATCAGAGAGATATATAATACAATGAACAAAATATCATAAGGTTTCTTTTATGACATGTTATGTGACAATCGAAATTTGATGCTGATGCTATGAAGAGACGAAAGTACATAAATATTTAATTGAAAATTTTATATTGAGTATTACTCTTGGTAAACCAGTAGGTGACCAAAGACCACTAGTTTTAAATTAATTGAAAATTAAAATATTTGATTTGATATCTTTGAATTAAAAAAATCTGATAGAAAAGAAAAATACTAACCCTATCAAAGTATATAACCACATTAGTATCTTGAAGTTGTGTTTCAACTCGTTTCACTTTATTAATCTGAAGAATGCTAGGCAATGCATCAACATCTGCAATATAACCAGAAGGAAGTCCAACTTCCATGACTGCCATGTTACTGGTATCGTTCCTTGGTTCTCGTTGAATATTAGAAGAACTGTAAGAGTAATAGGAAAATTAATTAATAATTGAAAGAATTATTACTTGGAAATTAGAAAACAATGAAAAACAATAAAAGGGATAGTTAATTCTGTTTTTTCTATGACTATATAGATATATTAAAATTTTTTTAATTTCACCTAAAAATTAATATGAGAATAGTAAATTGTGTTGAATATGCTTCAATATTATTTGAAATAAAACTTTTCTATCTCGGTTCAAGCAATTACTTACTGGGTGCAAATACTGAGTTGTAAATAACTAGCAGTAGATGTCTTATCCAGCAGAGCATTCAGAAAAAATTGTGGGGCTTCACCAGACACAGCAAGATTAAAAGATCGGGAAATCTAAAAATATAAATTAATAAAAAAATGAATGGTTTTAAAAGAAAAATTATATAGGTTAGCAAGTAAAAAACTAATCTTGGAATTACATATAGAAATAAAAAATAAAGAACCTGCACTATTCCAATACCAGTTCCTGTTACTTCAACTTCCACATATGGAACATCTGGTGAGATCTGAAATTAAAATTCATTGTATATTTGTCCATGAAACATTACAAAGATACTGAAAATATAAAGAGTTACTAACTTCAATTTCTTCCATGTTGAGAGATCTTCCATATGTCACTTGCATTGTTTTCTGACCATTTGGATAAGAAAATTTAATGTCGAAACTTGAAAATGTTGGAGTAATAAAAAGTGAATGTTCACTTATAGCATGTAATGCTACAACTGTATCCTAAAAGAAAATGAGATATAATTTAATTTAAGCTAATTTAGAAACATTAGTTAGCGAAATTAAATAATCACACAAAACAAATGATTAGCATACTAAACAAAATTGACAGGAAATGAATATTTTTTTTCACGATATGTATTGAACAATTTACTCACTTGCGTAGATGAAAAACCTCCATTTTTATTCTGCTTTGAAATCAACCATTTCAGAACTGGTAATCCACCAGCCGGATCAGAGCGAAGAGCAAAAGTTCGAATTGCATAAGCTGCAGTTTCAACATCAATAGATGGAGCCAAAAACCAGTAGTCTGATTGTTTATCAGTCAAATTTGCTTGGATTTCTTTATTATCCCAAAACATTAGATCATCTAAAAAAAAAAAAAAAAAGCACAGAACTTTAAATTATGTAAAAGTCATTAGGTTAAATAAGATTAAAACATCTCTAAAATAGCAAATTTTTTTCTGAAAAGTTATTCTTCTGTAAATGCTTAGCATAAAAAAGAAATACTAAAATAAACCTTATAAAGAACTTATTACAGTTTATTCTACTCTTTTATACGAGTTATAAAAGATAAGTTTTTAAGAAATCATTTAGCTATAACATATAAAAGAGTTTGTTAGAATAGTCGTAACAATTTAAATTAAAAATTTAACAAATCTATATTTGAATATTTTTATATATTCTGAAATTTATCTTCTTAAATTTATGGTTTTTTAAATACATTAAAAATTGCCAAAATGTTTATTTCATATACTTATTTCAGGATGCTATCAAAACAGTGGATTAAATGCATTTTAATTAAGAAAAATATTTATTAAGGATTCTGAATATAAACATGGGTAATTTAATATTTTGTTAAATACATGAACAATAAGGCAAACTGTGATAAATGGAGGTACCTTGTCTTTCTGCCATATTGAGCAACATTTGGAAAGCTCTATCTTTTGAAGGACTGTCTAATAAATGAAGTGTATAGGCAACAATAGAAACCACATATGGGCTGGAGCTAGATACAAGTTCCCTTTCTATGTATCTTTGAGCAATAATCATTTGCTGCCCATATTTATCTTGGGCCTTAAAAAAGTTGGAATAAAAATAAACAAGTTAGAAAAATCATTATTTTTTGGATATATAGAAATTTAAAGCAATTCTCAATTTTCCCTTTAATATAGAGAAGACTAGAATCTCATTTAATAAAAAATAGAATAAAATGTATCATACTAAAATGTAATCTTCACTCTACACTTATGAAAGTAAAATGCAACATATATTTGAAATCAAAAAACAATATAATTTTTTTAAATTCAATTCCTACCCATTTTCACGTATTATTTATATATCTTATAATATTTATGATTGGGTGTTGTGACAGTAACCTCAGATCTTGACAACCAAATAGAGATTACAGAAAAAATTCATTTAATTTATTAATATTTGAAAAAAAAAAAAAAACCTATTAACATCAAGTATTATCCACTACAAGCTTTAAAAATGTATTTGAACTTGAGATGATGAATAAAAATAATTTTATTAATGATTAAAAATTTGAAGAAGATGTTGGGAGAGTGTTAACTAATATTAAGAATTGAAAAAGGATTTCATATAATTTCATCTCTCTTTATATATACATATCACATCACATACTAAAAAATTTTCTAAAATTTCAGATTTTTAAAAAAAAGGATTGTTATTATTAGTAATACTTGATCTAATGTGAAAATATGTTATGTAATGTATTAATAACTATAGAAAATAAATTAATAAATAGCTAAAATTTAGTTATAAACATTATTATTAGACAAATTCAATAAAAAGAAAAGTTAAAAATTATTTCAAGAAAGATCAAGCAATATAATCTAGTGGATAATACTGGCATAAATCATTTTCACAAATATTTTTAATATTCTGTAAATTAAAAATGCAGAATTTAAAGTGAAATACTATTTACCATTGTTAATAAATTATTATGTTAGAAACTAATGCAAAATATAGAAGTAAAAAGACAATAAATTTACTTTAGATTCAAAAAGAGCCATTAAAACAAAAGCAGTCAAAGCAGCTCCATTCTCTGTTCCACCCTGTAACAAAAGTAATTGTACATTTTTATTTCAAATCAAATGAGAAATATTAAAAAAAAAATAATACCTAGAAGAAAATTTAATCATGATGAATTTTAGCCTAAAGAGAGAGTTCTTGAATTTACATTAACTGAAAAACAATAGCTTTCAATTTCCATGGAAGAAATATATAAAATTCACTAAAAGGTTTAAATATTTAAGGAGAAACAAATCAAACATAATCAAGACAACATTAAAGAAAAAGAATCCAAGCTACATTAATCAAAACTAGAAAAATAATCTTTTTAATATTTCTTGGATTTCTTAACAAAATGTTAATATTTTGAGTACTAATTAATTTTGAATTCTTCAAAATCGAAAACTTCTCTTATTAAGACTTCAAATCAAACAAAGTTGAAGAATTTTACTATATTTAAAATATTGAAAAGTATTCACATTTATTAGACACATCTCACTTTAGATAGCTCCAACAATTTTTTAAAATTTTTATTTAAAAAGCTAAGAAACAAGCATTTATTTAGGAAAAGACATTTTCCCAAAGGAACTACAAATAAATATTCTCAGATTAATGATGGAAACTATACCTTTATAATAAAATGCATGGATTGCTGTTAAATTAGGGAAAACCACATTTAGATTTCACAATTAATTTTAAAAACATGTAGTTTTTAATATTTGGCAAAATTTTTTACACAAACATAATCAGTCTTTAAAAATAGTATTAAAAAATAAGGGAAATAATATTGACATTCTAAAGCCTTGTAAAACTTTTGTAAATTCAATTTCCTCATACAGAAAAAAAAAGAAGTTCTATCTTTTATTGAAAAATATTGGGTTGTTCGGAAAGTCATTTCGTATTTTTGTGTCAAAATGAAAAGAAATTT